>JAVUNC010000005.1:25007500-25020000 GCA_032173965.1 Sitta carolinensis | reverse complement strand
TCTTATGTTTACTTATTACATATATTCTGCATATATCTACATTGACTTCATCTAAGTCATGTAACATAAGTAGTTAGCTGCAGAAATCAGCATGCATTTAAAAAATGCCTACTGTGTCTAGTCTATAAAATGATAGTAAACCTTATATTTTTGCCAGTGGTTGACAGCATTTTTGACAGGCCTCTTTGAACTGACTTAGACTTGGTTAAATTTGAAAGAACAGAGCTGAGTTTAAGATCTGGGACAAGGGTTTAATGAAGAGATAAATTATTCATTTAAAATATCTGCTAAAAGTTGGAATTGTTTGAAAGAACTATTTACTATTGCAGGTGGTTTTGACCTTTATTATTAGAGTATGTAAGTTTCTGGCCAGCACTTTGACCCTTTCAGCAGTCTGGAGGAAGAGATGCAGTTTGGCACTGCTCTTGTTGGCTAAGTGCATGGTTATGTCTACCTGTTACCATGTATTTTACTTTAATACTTTGCAGGATGTGATTTTAGTAAATGTTCAGTTTTGTCAGAATGTGGCTGTAAGCTAATGTAAAAAATTTATATGCAGGAAATCTGGATGAGCAAAACATAGGAACATCAAATGTCAGTAATGTGGCTTTTCAGACATTACTGTGCATGTAAAATTTGTGATCGACCCATTTGTAGTCAATGAAAGATATAGATGCAATCAGATGCTGATGGGGGTTTTGAAAGCCAGTGTGTGAGCTTTTGAGGACTCATCTTAGAAGTACAGGTTTTCCATTTTATTCCTCTTTGAGGCTTATTCAACCTTTTGGTAAGTTGGTTCTTGTAAAAGAAATTTTCTTTTCATGTACCACCTCTCTTGTGGTACATCTGGTGAGAATGCAGGATGGGGCTGGTGAGAAAAATTGAAGGTGTATTTCGCACCAAAAAAAGACAACCTTGCAAGTAGAAAATGCTGAAAACTCTAGAAAGGATCTCTGGAAAAATTAGTTTTTTAGTGGATAAAAACCCCCTCAAGGGATACTGAAGAGAATGATCAGGAGCCTAGATGAGAAGTCAAGTAGCTGTGAGGGTTAAACAAATACTGTCACATGAAGGAAGGTACTATCACGATATTCAGAGATCAGGGGAGGGGAATTACCAGTGATAGATGTTGCAAGCTCCTCACAAAAAAAACACCAAAAAAACAAAAGATATAAAAAGGTGGCCCTGGGCTTGCAGTTTGTAAGTCCAACAGACTCTGTAAGAAGCTTGAAGCTCTTTTATTTTTTTAAGGGAATTTGCCTGCTAGGCAGGTCTTCCCTAGCTCTTAGAGTTCTAATTATTTCCTACTGCCCTAATGCTTTCTCTCTACTAAATTCTCCATTGACTGTAATAAAGTCTCCCTACTCTCAAGAGCTTGGAGAGCTGCTTTTTTTTTTTTTTTTTTTTTTTTTTTTTTTTTTTTTCCCTTAAGACTGGGAAAGAAAGGGGGAGAAAGGGAGTGAGAGGAGTGTGCTTTCCAAGGTAGGGTTTCCAAGCTGTCGTTGCTCAAATAAGAATCTTATCCTGAAATTGGCTGCTCATTTCTGCGTGGGCTATAGGTAATGCACTCTAGCAGGCTACTCTTGCAGGCTTTTGCCACTCTCCTGTGTGTAAAGTATGCATCTTACTGTCCTGTACACACTACTCATACCAATAACACTAGCCTTCATAGGGATTTTTTCCTAGCAAGCGAAAATAAATAGCAGGTGGAAATTAATTAGACCTTCCTTGCTGTTTTGGGAAGTGAACTGTTGTTTAGTAATCACATGAGTGTGACAACATACTCCTCAATTTTAGAAAGCAGATAAATTACTGTGCCCCAAACTGACCTGCTATTTTTATTAGTCCAGAAGAATTGAGATGGTGTGAAAGGAAAAGATACAGCCTTTAACATATAGGATAGCTTTTAGTTAAGATTGAATAGGATATTGTAACTTCAGTACCTTTATCTGACTGTTGGTGCCAGTCAGTTAAAAGGATTTTCATTTAAACATCTGATAGATAAACCATAGTACATGGACAGTGGGAAAAATTGCGGCTTATAGTGGAGAGAGAAATATTTTAGACAATGCTTGTTTTTTCAGTTGCAGTTTAGCACAAATTAATTAATGTAATTTCTTAATGCTTCTTCATGCCAGCCAAGTGCACCTGTTAAGATAATGCCACAGGAAGGATGCGTGTTTTCTTTACCTGGAACTTTGTGTAGGTAGGGATGCTGAACTGCTGGTTCTTGTCTCAAGTAAAATAAATCTCATCTGTGCTGATTTACAAAATCCAGTTGTCAATTTTATTATAAATCTGTTCTCGAAAGGCCTTCAGAGGCCTACCATATATATGAGTGTCCACTTAAAAGTTTTACACTACAGCTTGAATTCTTCAGAGTATCAGTGTTTCCTGTGTTGGGATCAAAACACTGTTGTCCCACTGCTGCCTATTTTACCCATTTTTGAACTTTTAACTTTAGTTACAACTACTGTCTTCACTAGTGAGAATATTGTAAATAGTAAAACGAATATATCACTTTGAATAGATGATTTTTCTTACCATGAAAATTACATTTTTTCTCATGAAACATGCTGATTTTGATCACTGATGCAGATGATGAGTATTCTTTCTGATTATTTTATGTTCTGTAATGTACAACTGGAAGCCCTGTTTTTCTGAAAGAACTTCCAGCACAAGGTGTTTGGGCATATTTCACATTTTTACATGGAAAACTTACTTGAGCAGACGGTAGTGTATTAAACCATTAATATAGAAACTTTATTTTACACCTATTAATACAGATACTTTATTTTATGGTATTATAATAGTGTTTGACCTAATTAGTGTTTTAAACATATTAACTTAGGTACATATTTAAAAATTATACAGTGACTTGGCTCTGCTTAACTCAAGCTTTGAAAGCTGTTTTAGATAAAGTAAAAGGAAAACAAAAAAATAAAAAACAAACAAAAAAAAAAAACCCTTTACAAATGTTCTCTTAGCTTTCCAAATTTTTGTTCTCACACATTCAGCTATGTCCTTAATATTTGGCATTTTGATTTATTAAGCAATCTTAAGTATTAAAGGCTTTTAGCCTACACCAGCACAGGACTTCAGATGCATTGTGCCTTGTGTCAATGATGAATTAATTCCAGCAGAGCACAAAAGTTACTATTATTTAAGCCTAGCTCCTCACCTCTGCTTTTACATCACAGTTCAGTCTTAAAAGGCTGCAGACTGGGCTACGTCTTAGGGAGGAAGCGAGGCAAAGGCGGGTGCGTCACGTCTGTGGAAGGCCCAGCGTGGGCACCCTACCGGCAGGGCAGGGCACGGGCCCGGGCTGCGGCCGCGGTGCGGGGCTCTGAGCGCACGGGCCCGCGGTGCGGGGCTCTGAGGGCAGCGGGCCCGCGGTGCGGGGCTCTGAGGCAGCGGGCCCGCGGTGCGGGGCTCTGAGGCACGGGCCCGCGGTGCGGGGCTCTGAGGGCACGGGCCCGCGGTGCGGGGCTCTGAGCGCACGGGCCCGCGGTGCGGGGCTCTGAGGGCACGGGCCCGCGGTGCGGGGCTCTGAGGGCACGGGCCCGCGGTGCGGGGCTCTGAGGGCAGCGGGCCCGCGGTGCGGGGCTCTGAGGGCAGCGGGCCCGCGGTGCGGGGCTCTGAGCGCACGGGCCCGCGGTGCGGGGCTCTGAGGGCAGCGGGCCCGCGGTGCGGGGCTCTGAGGGCAGCGGGCCCGCGGTGCGGGGCTCTGAGGGCAGCGGGCCCGCGGTGCGGGGCTCTGAGCGCACGGGCCCGCGGTGCGGGGCTCTGAGCGCACGGGCCCGCGGTGCGGGGCTCTGAGGGCAGCGGGCCCGCGGTGCGGGGCTCTGAGCGCACGGGCCCGCGGTGCGGGGCTCTGAGCGCACGGGCCCGCGGTGCGGGGCTCTGAGGGCAGCGGGCCCGCGGTGCGGGGCTCTGAGCGCACGGGCCCGCGGTGCGGGGCTCTGAGCGCACGGGCCCGCGGTGCGGGGCTCTGAGGGCAGCGGGCCCGCGGTGCGGGGCTCTGAGGGCAGCGGGCCCGCGGTGCGGGGCTCTGAGCGCACGGGCCCGCGGTGCGGGGCTCTGAGGGCAGCGGGCCGGTGCCCGAGCGCCGGGCCGCGTGCGGGCAGCGGGGCCCGCGCGGGGCCCGCGCGGCGCGGTGCGGCACGTGCGGGCAGCGCCGGCCGAGCGCGCGGGCCGGGGCCCCCTGGCGGCGGCCCGTGCCGGTGGCCGCGGCTGCCGCCGGGCCGGGGCCCGGGCCGGGCCGGGCCCCGCAGACCCCGCGAGCCGGGAGTGACACACACCCTGTCATAAACCGAGGAGGTTTAATTGCGGCACGGCGCGCTATCCTGCTATTTGTACAAATAAAAGACCCCGTCTTGATGCAAAATAAACACAAAAGCACTGTTGTGACTATAACAGGGAGTCATATACTAATTTATATAATAAGTGGTTGTGCACGCTTTATTCAAGATTATGGCTGCAAGAAATGGCATGAATTGCTGGGTGTGTTTAATGCTGGATTATAGCAATTTGAAACATGTCAAACACATGGCTAATGCCTCATGCTTCACTCATTCTTGCGTAAACCTGCATAGCCACCATCCATTATACCCTTGGTAACAACACAATTCTGCAAGTAAATATTGTTACACTAAGTAACCTTTCAATTCAAGTTGTTTAGGAAGAGAAAATGCAATCTTGTGCAGTCAGTTCCAGTGTCAGTTTAATGTTTCAAAAGGGAAGTGGTGTAGAGAATAACTATCTGTACAGTGACTTGCCGGCTTAAAACACACACACGTGCACGTGTGGGCGCACGGGCGCGTAGAAAATGTCCAGTTCACTGCAGGGGAGAGAAGTAAAACTGTAGCTTCTAACTCATCAAGGTGGAGCATTTCTTTTTTGATATGGGTGATAGCTTGGCTACCCTGGCAGGATTAGGTCTTCAGCCTGCAGGGCAACCACGCTCTGAAATGATCTACAATTTCGCTCTGTCTTGCAGACAGCAGCAAATATTTCCTCCATACCTTTGTTTAAAACACCAGGTAGCAAAGCTTATATCCAACCTTTGGCGCCTAGAGTTACAGAATCACAACAGAAGTAGGTGCTGGTGGATGTGTCTGTGAATGTGGGTGCATATGTGCATGTGTGGTGTGCCTGTGTAGGCATGCTCATGACTGACAGCGAGTGTGACAGCAAGAGAAAAGAGAAGAATTAGAAAGTATGAATGTGTATAAATGTATGTAAACATGTACCTGTATATTTTTTCTTGTCCTATTCGAATTACCAAACTTAGAGACTTAGTATCTGGCTGATACCTGTCTGTTTCCTTTCTCTTTATTTATGCTTTTTTTTTTTTTTTTTTTTGGTAAAAATCTGCGCTGCTGTTGTAAAAAAAAAAAAGAAAAAAAAAGTACATTAGTTTGCTCAGCGAGATGTTGCAGGTTCAAATTATTTTGCTACCAATAACTCAGGTTACTGATACATAGACATCAGAAATGATCGTTGTTTAGATGTTTTCAGTGCTTCAGTTTGTGAGGATTAAAAGTTGATAGTACACACAAGTGTCTATACTCACGTATATATGTATGTCTAGGCAAGAGAAAAGAAAGGAGAAGAAAAATTCTATGCTCTTGCTTTCTCTAGCCACCCATTTTCAGTTGCTGACAGTGAGGAGGGGGCTGAGGACAACCAACACAGTGCATTACCCTTGACAAAGTTTTAGCGTTGTTTTTAAAAATATTTTAAAACTAGAGGAACGCCCCAAACACTTTATTTTTAACATAAAATTATAGGGTCTCATTTTTCTTCATAAAAGTACTTAAGTGTTTCTTCCACTTCAAAATAAATTGCCTTTTCTAGTATTGTTACTCTGTAGTTTCATTCTGTCTGTACCAGCTGTTGGATCAGATTTGTTGTTTTCTATTGCCAGAGTAGTGTTACTGGTCAGGTTATGTTTCTGCTGGCTCACAGGCACTTTAACTTTAAATGTAAGAGACTGAACTACACTCTGGGGCTTTGCAAGGATACAAAATCCACAAGACATAAAACCCTTCGGTTAATATGAACTGGAAGACATTTAACCCTTCTTTGTTAATTGTAAGGAAAGAGTCAGAGAGATGTAAAAACAGGAGGGATGATGTATTTATTTATTGCATTTCTGGGTGTTTTGTAATGTTTTGATTATCTAACATTCACACCCCTTTGCCCTTAAAATGTGCCTGGCTGAGTATACCATTGTTATTGTCTAATGTTTGAATTTGTAAAAGATGAACCTGTCTGTTGGTTAAATCTTTGTTTGACTAAAAGAGGATTAACGTTTGAATTTCCCAAATTTCCAAATCCTTGTAACGATACAGCTGATGAAGTTTTAAATAAATTTCCACTCTGATATACATGTCCTTTTATTGAAAGTAAATATTGTAAAAATCAGAAAGGGGCTGTCTGCTTCCACAGTTGTGGCATATCCGCATTAGAATTTTCATATAACTACTAAGGGCAATCAGACCCTTTTCTCTGAATATTTTAAACATTGTACATGTAAAATTTATGCCTAATTTGAATACTTATTAGCTGCCTAATCTCAGAAAAGAGTATTAGCTTTGTTTTTGCCTTGTAAAATTCATCACTGCTTGTATCACATATTCCATTTCTATTATTTTTCTTTGCTGATGTTCGTAAGTGTTTTAGAAGGACTGTTTCTTCATAAACACATCTGGTGCTGCTGTTGTTTACTGGGCTATAACAGCTGCCCTCCTTTATATTAGCTGTGTTTGTGTTTAGGTGTTTTTGCATCCTGTTTATTTTTGACCAGACCATCCTTAAATAACTCATCTTTTGCTATTTTTACATTTTTCACACAATATATACTTTTACTTTATCTTGTAGGAGCTTGTTTTTGGTAACTCATACTGCATTTTAATTAATATCCTATGCACATAGTTGAAGTTGTAATGATCTTTTCTTGTTTTTGTTTTTTTTTTTAAGGAAAGGCAGTTGCTCATACTTTGCAAGGGAAAAAAAATAGCTAAGTTAAATAATTAGGCTAAACAGCAAGAGCAAGCTTTGTTTCCTTTCTCGAGTTTACTTACACATCTCTCTCCCTTCAGAGGTATTTTTTAAAATCACAGCTCAGCCAGGTAGTTGTGAGGACTCTTGTCAGTAGGTCGGGAGTGAGGATGAAGGAAGGGAGCTCCATTCTGACCCTGCAAGAGCAGGAGAGGACTTTGGTGGCTCTGAGAAGAGACGCTGACCTTTCCATATTACAGATACAAAATGCGCCTTGAAATTCTGGTTTGTAAGGGCACGTTGGTTCTTTATTTACTGCAAAGATTTCAACTGATCTTGGCAGGACATCTCATTGCTATCCTGAAAGTACAGTATATTTATGCAGTGAAAATGATAAAACATTTATTACTGTAGAGAAGGTAATATGCATAATTTATGCTGTTTTTAGCACAATCATTAGTGATATTCTTGATAGATTTTATTTCCAGCTTTCATATCTAATACATGCCTGGAAAATTAATTTTATATCTTTCATTTATTTGCCTATGTTAAAATTGAGTTTTAAGTCATCTTCAAGTGAACAGTTTGATTGCTGCTCATGCATAAGCTTAATTACTTCCCAGGAAGGACAGTATTAAATGTTTTAAATGTCAGAAAAATAAATGAATATCAGGCGTTTGATTAAAAAAATAGGCAATATCTGACGTGTTTGCAGCAGGAGCTTTTTCTTAAAATGCCTCTGAGGCAAAATTTTATTTAGTCACAAAAAAAAGGAGAAGCCCATTATACTATTTATCATTGGTTGATGCCATATGATTTGTAACACCCTTACAAAATTTTAATTTTGTATGATTAGCTGTGCATCATTAAACAACAGCCTTGCATAAGATATGCTGTAAAATTCTGACAGAATCAAGATAGTGAATATTTTAAATAAGGCTGTATAGTCTTCCATGGTTGTCAAAGCTAGATAATAGGAAATATAGAGCAGTGTGTGAAATCGTGCCTTCATTTAAACTGGTTTTATAGGTAGACTTTAAAACGTAGTCGTTCATAAATGCTATTGACCATGCTGCGTGCATGGTGTGTTATTTTGGCTGTTAAATGTAAGCACACAAAGCTTGCTTATAGAAATCATAATTCCAGTGATTAGCAGCTGTATGAAAGCAGAGTTTGCATTGCATTTCTTGGTAAACGTCTCTGTGAGGCTTTTTTCTTCTAAAGATGCTGTCTGTGTAATTGGCAGAGAGGGACATCTTGATAATGGAAGTGTGAAGGTGTAACGCGTGTGTTAATTGATACTTCTTAATCACTTTTAGGTATTAAGTCATGATGCAGGAATCTGCGACAGAGACAATAAGCAACAGTTCAATGAATCAAAATGGAATGAGCACTCTAAGCAGCCAATTAGATGCTGGCAGCAGAGATGGAAGATCAAGTGGTGACACGAGCACTGAAGTAAGCACAGTAGAACTGCTGCATCTGCAACAACAGCAGGTAAGTTTGTTTTGTTTCCTGTTTGTTTTTAAACAAATAAAGGGCTTTTTTTAGAGGGGCACCTTTTTGGAGACCCTCGGTGTGTGCTGAATGTGGAGTGTCGTGGAAGTGGAGAGCACGGGGCATTATTTGTTGTTGTTTTAGTGCACGATAATGCTGAAAGGGAAGGATCCCTTTCTTGTGGCAGCAACATCTTGCTGGTATGGCTGCATGCCACCACGCTTGCCTGGTGATTAAAATCCCGCTGCGTATTTATAAAAGTTGTGCCGAAACCTCGCAGTGCGTGTTATCAGCTGTTAGTTTACTGTGCGATTCGGGCGTGCAGGACATGGTGCGGGGTTTTCCACCAGAGGGCCACATTACTTGAGACTTTGCTTCTCTTGCAATGAATTGTGCCAAAGTCGGAGCTGGGCAGTGAAGGGACCCTAGTGAAGGGACCAGAGTGACTTTTCTCGATAAAGATACTTTGCTATCATAGGTGTAATTAAAAAATGCTGGTTCGTTCAAAAGCACTGAAATGAAAAAGACAATGTTCCTGTCTGTGTGTGCTTGCATGTGTGTGAGTTGTTATATGGATGTGTAATTTTGAAATCATGGAAAAGAGAAGCTTTTCTGCAGGTCTGTTTCCATTCTCATTTTGAAAACATATTTTTTAAGTTTGTTCGTGTTCCCAACAAGTTAATGGAGAGCTGCTGTTATGTTTAAAACTGTAAAATTCAACCGTCCTCTGGTTGCTGACACCACCTAATTACAAGATGCAATCCATTAATTTTTGTCACTGTAAGATTCCTCTTCCTTTTAAAACCGGAACAAACAAAACTCCTACTTTGTCTCCCTAAGCAGTTGCCTCTCCATCAGGGAGCACAGATTGTACTAAAGCAGTGAAGCCCAAACTCTTTGGTAAACAATTGGAGTCTGATTCTGCTGTGCCCAGTGCCTGCTTCAAACTCCTGAAAGTCTTCGCTGCCTCATGCTTTCATTTGCTGAGCCCACTCAGTACGTTTGGAGTACAAACTCTAAATTTTAAATGCTGAGTTTTTTCATTACAATATCAGGAATTACATTAATGGAAGGAAGGTTGTCTTCTGTTAGATAAAATATTATGAAAATGCTGTTTTATAGAAACATGTTTTAACATGGTAGATACATTGCATGTGCACAGGCCTCTGAAATAACAAGTCATAATAGCTCTTAAAATTGAATCATTTTTAGTGCTGAATTAAGCAGTGTACACTAGCTACATTTATAGTTAAATATTTTAAATGGTGACAGAAAATGTGGAAGAAGGAAATAGTTGTAGATTGAAATATGAAAAGTTATTAAGGCTTAAATCTGTGCCTTGCTTCAAATTCAAGTGTATTCTGTTTTAACAATTGAGCACTTACAATATGACAGTCTGAAAAAATACAGGTTTCAGTGTCTTCATTATGTTCTTAACAGGTTTCTACCTCTTTAAATATGCATGATTATATATATATATATATATATATATATATATATATATATATATATATATGTGTGTGTGTGTGTGTGTGTGTGTATACACACATGCACCTTGTGTTTTTATACTCTCTTCATATAAAATTGTATACATACAGGTAAATATAAAATATTAATACTGTTTTCCTTGAAAATCATGCCATCATCTTTATTCAAGTGTTCAGATTCTAAGAGAGTTTTAAAATCTTTGTTGAGAAAGAGTGCATCAAATTGGTGAATATGTTTAGAAAACTAAATTTAAGTGAAGTACTTTAGAACACAAAAATGCTAATAGAATTATGTGCACTTACATGTTTTGCAAAGTAGCAGTCCTAGGCATGTGTAGCCAATTTGTCCATTCAGCCAGAGATTCCAGTAGGTAGCATTTGCGAAGACCGCAGAGAATTACAACTGAAGATGAAAATATCCAGTTGAGTACTAATAACAGACAGGTTCTGAGGGGACAGGCTTAGAAGTGACAATCTTTTCTTCAAAACTGTGATTAGATCTTAAATAAGCAGACAGGCAAAGTAAAACCATGGGTACAGTTAATAGGACTCAAGAGGCATTTTATGGTAGTGGCTGCAACATAGGATTTAAATACAACTTGAGTTAGGCATATGAATCCTATAAAATATGTTGATGTGAAACATAAACACTAGTAAACATACAGTAGGATGTCCTTCAGATAACGGGCATAGCTTTGTGCTACTTTTGCTTTTCTTCCTCCTTTTTCTGTTTTTCTTGTCCCCTGGTTTTGAGCAGATGCCTTTTGAAATATGAATTAAGAGAAAAATGATAGCTGCTTTTATTATTCTCACTGTAGTAACTCTCTAAAATGATACTTGTAATATGTCTGGAATTGTCTGGATACTTGTAATTGTCTGGAAAACTTTGACACACAGAAAAAACAGAGGATACCCTAGCAATTATTATTTTTAAATTTTTTTTTATTGTTTAAATGTGTGCAAGATGTACTTATCTCATAGTTTAACATTCCGGATTTGGCTTCTCTGAAGCATTTTATTGGGAGTCTTCAAATAGACAGATCGAGTTTTTTATAGCTTTTTCTAAAGGAAGCAGGTAAATGATAGCTGGTTTTAATAATTTCCTTCAACTGGGCAGCTACATAAAGGGATGCAAATGCTTAAGTATAGATTTATCAGCCAAGTAAAGTTACAAAATAAGTTTTTACTGTGGCATGAATATTTACTGGGGAAAGTAAAACAAGAGAAATTTTAGGCTATTTAGAAGACCAGGTAGGCTAAGTTAAATTTTCAAACTTGTATATGTATGGATTTATAGAAAGTTAATAAGATAAAACAGACTTTATTATGTTCTTGTAGGAAACTATATGGAGTTTGGACCGTCTCATTATTTTCTTGATGAACTGTGTTGTTCTGGTCTTTATATAGAAATGAGAAGTTCGGCTTAAATCACGCAGTTATTCCTCATCCATGTATCAAGAGAGAATGACAGTATTCTATAATATATTGTAATATATACTTGGTGATAAATGGATTGGGTGCTGTCACAAGCCATCAGGTCAGCTTTGAAGATGTATGACTAGGATGTAAGCAACTTCTTATATTGCTGTTGATATTTATGGATTTATAAATATTGCTAAAGTGAATGTAGAATTTTATTTTTAAAATATGATGAAAACTGTAATCTGCCCAGACTTGTTTCTTCTGCTTTTTTTGGTGTACGGTGAGAATTCTCTTGTATGTGTACATTCAGACATTTCTGAGCTTTTCACTTTCATTTTTTCCTTGTATGTAAAAATCAGTGTTAGATACTAGAATGTATAATTCATGAAAAAAAAAGCATATCCTTGATTAAATACAATGACAGATTATTCTGCATTAGATTTAGAATTTTATTTTATATTAAGTTTGTAGAATTAATTGTTTGTGTCACTAAGGTCAAAATAGTTGCTAAAAAAACATGATTGCTTTACAGGGTGGATTTGAGCTTGCATTTTGAGCATTCATTAAGTCAATGCTACCAAGATAATCTTTTTAAATGTTTTATGGGAATTTTTTTCTTAGAAGCTATTTCAGTTGACTATTTCAGTTGACTATGTATAATGTCATTTCTTCAAAGCAGTTTTATTTTGTTAGTATATCATTACTAGCATTTTATTGCTACAAAATATGAATAGCATTTCCAAAAGTAAAAATATGGCTCTAGCATTCAGGTTATCTTAATGATGAAAAGCTAGAAGTTTTGCTTTCTTATATGTTTTTTCCTTGTGATTATTTAAAAAGGAGGAGGAAAATAATAGGGGGGAGCTTGTTTATTATGTGAAGTCTTGAATTAGGTGTTAACGAAACTTACATTTCTATATGTTGTACAGTAGTTCTATTTATTAAACCACTAGAAACTTGTATTTTGGCTCTTTGAAAGAGAAAATAATTTTCTCATACTGTAGAGGAAGTTTTTATTAAAAAGTGACATAAAAATATGCCGCTGCTACACGTGTAGCAAAAGATGATGCCATAAAGCATAATGATGAT
>JAVUNC010000005.1:24895000-25002500 GCA_032173965.1 Sitta carolinensis | reverse complement strand
CTTAGCCAAAACAGAAACACTAGATAGGTACATTAGCAGTGTCAAAAGATCTAGGTTATTGAAAATAATTTGATTTTAATGTTACCTTTGAGGACAAGAGTGAAGCTAAGATCAGCAAAAAGAGTAATAAAGAAAGCTTGAGTATATCTTAACTTCTTATGAAGTTTCATGGTGGGAAATCTCATGATGATGAGAAAGAGATGCCATCATATAGCTTGACCAATGGAGCTTGAGGACAACATAGCATATAGCACCACTACACCAATATAGTGTAAATTTATGAATACCATATGTCATCTAATCAACGCACTGGAATAAGATGGGGAAGATGATATAACAAGAGACAAAAAATGTTCTTCAACCAAACATATGTTTATTTATAAATGCATATGATTTTAAATTAAATAATAAATGTATTTTAGTGTGAAATTAGTTTGGTTAAGTGTATAAGAGGAGGAACAGTTATTTTAAATTGATGGTACTACAAGTACAAGAGATACTATTTGGTACAAGAGGTATTTCTGCCTTAATTAATGCATTTATTTCCATAAATAATTGCTTTTATCTGCATAGTGAATGTAATTGGTACGATTTGTTTTTTTCTTTAGGGATTGTAGAACACAAAGAAGCAGAACTTGCATATATGTAACTGTCTAAAGACTGTCTTGCAAAGTATGTAACTAGTTTTAGGAAGTGTACTGGGTCACAAATTCTCTGCAGTGGGCATCAAACTAATCTACAAAGAAACACTCATTTGTATTGAAAATTTAAAATATCCCACAGTATTCCAGTCAGTCAAAGAAACAAATGTCCTGTACCTCCTCTCCAACACAACTGTTCAAATATTTTAAGCTATTAGAAGACAATCTGAAGATCCTTTTGAAGCTAAGTGTGATTTGTAGGAATTAGATTGGGCAGCTTCTCTTCGTAAGATAAAATACTGAATAAATTACTGAATAGGTGGATTTTACATTTCTAAGTGTGCATATAAGGCTTGAAATTACTTTGCAGTCACTTTGCATTACATTGTGTAGAGTCTTCTCAGTCATAGGCCTGTTTAAGCCTTAACAGAATTTATTATTATGGTGATATTTCATAGTATGAATTGTTTACATATTGCTATTTATAATAATTCAAGTTTGATGTTAGATTTAGAGATAAAAGGGAAACTAATATGTCCTGTCTTGAAGGGATAGTAGCAAAAAACCTTGCTCAGAGTAGGCTGCTTTAAATAGGAGGCTATAGATGCTTCTGGTACTGACCTCTAAATTACTATTTGTTTTATTGCTGTGAGAACTTCTTTTATATCTGTAAACTGATTATCTCTTATTCCCAGTGAATTTTTTCACCTACTTGCTTTGGCTTTTCCTTTGTGGGGTCTCCTTTCTCTCATCCTTTCTGCTTGCTTTGTGACTCATTGTTGGCTCAGTTTTTCATTGTGCTCCTTTCACCTTTACCCTTAATTGTCTGTCTGTCTTGGCCTCACAAACTTCTGCTTCTGTGGATTTTTCTCCATGAAGCTTGATGCCTGTGCATACCAGTCTTTACATCTCTAGCAAAGTGGATATCTATCTCTGTGGCTGTTCTAGTTTCTAAAGAAAATGTTTTGAGAATATAGATGTTTTGATTTTAGAACAGTGTTTAATTACATGAAAAATACTTGGAAATGCAGCCTTAAGACACAGAATTAACAGGCAAGTTCCAATCTTGAAATTCCCAATTTTGAAATTCTTACCAAAATTATTTGTCTAGCTAAGGTATAGATAACAATTTCGTAAGGAACAAATGTTGCCATTGGAGTCTGTACTATTAAACTGTGACCAAGAAATCTGGTAGTAGAAGGAGTGATGAATTGCTATCCAAATTCAAGAAGCTTAGCATCATGTCATGTTCCATCAAAAGAGGTGTATGTCTGCTCAAAATCAAAGACTGAATATGGCAATATTAAGTCATTTTCAGCAGGAAGTTCATCAAAAGGGATTGACCCATGGAAGAAGTTCACTTGTAAGACTAAGATGTAGGTTGTGATGGAAAAGCCTGTCTCCTTCTTTGGTTTGCCTGGGAGGGATACAGTCAGGAAGATGATAAAACTTCCTTGTGAAGCTGGTTTTTCTGAGCTAACTTTAAACTAGCCTCCCTGTGTGCTGCTACTGTTATATCTACAGTGTTGTAGAGCACAGTAAAACCTCAACGACCTGAATATTTACCTGCATCCTTTAACTTCATAGTTTGCCCTAAGCTGTGTTTTTCACTACCAGCAGTATCCACTAACCTAGCTAAAACTTACGCTCAGGTAAGTTTGTCTTCTTGTGCCACAGTCACAACAATGGGTGCATTATAGATGTGTTCCCTTATATGTGGAGGCTATAGTTGCTATTTTTTTTATTGCAATTGTTGTGACATTCTCTATATTATACACCTATCAAAATTGTTCAAATCACTAGGTCTTTAGGATGATGTAATGTCAACCAGTCAGTGTGTGGTTTGCGACACATATGTGTGACATCTGTTCATATGAGTAGGACCTAAGTACATGCGATTTTAGAATACGCTATTTTTATAAATCAAGCCCAAAACATTTAACCTGGTTGATGTTTTTCAAGATACACAGATCGATTCCAGGAGAATCCATGCATTTTTTGTTTGTTGCTCTCTTTAGGCTGTGTGATCTTTTTATATGCTTTTATTCTTAAAGTTCTTCTTGTTAAGGTCCATCAGTTGCCTCTCTCCAAATTGTGCAAGAGTACAACTGTGCTTCAAACTCTACTGAGAGTTTTCTCATTTGAAAATGTTCAACCTGTAAAGTTAATTTTTTATCTAACAGTATTCTTTCTTTGAAATTCTTTTATCAAAATGAAAAAAGGTAGGAAAAAAGGTAGGAAAGACAGATGTTCCCTCTATGTCATATCTCCAGGTACCCTATAAATAATAAACTTTGTGTTTTGTTTCATTAATCCTTTTAACTGTATCCTGAAGTACAGAAAATTATAGCAAAGCTTTACAGTAAATAAGAAGGCTCTCCTTAAACAAGTTGTTTTCCAGGTGCAGCATCAGTCCAACCTTTGGTGCCCTCCAAAACTTTGCATCATGCTATGTTTTGTACTGCACACATCCAACATGTGTCAGAAATTGTTGATTATTGCTTTTTGGTTTTTTTTTTTTTTTTTTTTTTTTTTTTTTTTTTTAATCTAAAAGTTGCTTTTTTCAAGTGATTTTATGCTTTCAGAGCTCTCTTAATTCCTCTATAGCTTGTTTTTTGGAAACAGAAGCAGTTAATCTTGTGTTGATCTTTCAGGCTTTGCTATCAGTTTTCTCAGGAGAAATTGCAAAGAACAGCCTATCTTTTCTTTCTCTTAAATCATACAGGCCATAAGGAACCATCCAGTCCCAGACTTCAAGATTTGGATTTGCAAGTAAATAGTTAGCAATAGAACCTGTGATATGATATAGACAGCATTAATGCAAGCAGAAGTCTTGTGCTGGTGGATCTGAGATACAAGATACATTGAAAGTTCTGTTGAAAACCGTCCCGATTTATAAATGGGTTGTTTCTAGTAGTCCTTTATCTCAGTTAGTCCTCCATTAGGACAGTAATGGTCAAAAAGAAGAAAAAAATGCAGGAAACAAATGTGAAAGATGTGTCAGGGTTACTATGAAACCTTGCCTTATACAAGATGCTGTCTATCTGATTTATATAGTGAACTTGGAAAGAAAGGAGTAGTATGCTACTAGCTAGCTTGAGCTGTTACTGCTAACACTAAAGAGAAAAACAATTTGAATTATCTTATGTTTATTGAGATTATCTTTGATTATCTAATGTTGTAATGCAGAGATCTTACACATAAGTGCATGTATTTGTCCTAAATCAGACCATTTCCCAGGTCTTTCAGATATGGAAGAACTAATACATTATGAAGCAGAAGTTCTTTAGAGGAGGGAATGTGTTTGCTTTCTCAACAAAAAAGCATCTCTAGTGTCCTGAATACATGCATGTTCACATCTGTGTTTTGACATGACTGCAATCATGTTAGGAAATTTTCATTCCAGTCCAAAATGAAGGATAGATCCTGTGTAAGATTTTTCTGCTCTTTACTTTCTTCATAGCCTGGACTTTCAGGAGAGTGGCTGGCAATGCTACAGAAGTGAGTGTAGCTCCATCTGAGGAAGTTAATATAGTTTTATTTTGAATCCTTGGAATAACTGATGTGCCATAAACGCACCATTAATATTAACTGTCTTAAGTTTAGGTAATTTTTTAACCGTGTCTGAGGTATTTATCAAAAATCCTAAGAAAATTGAAAAATTTATGTATTTAATGGAATTTTAAGCAGCGTATACAAAAAATAGTTGAAACTTTGTGAAACAGTTACTTTTGGGAATTATAAAACTTGGAAAATAGGTATAGTTCTGTTAGTGCTTGTGAGAGCATCAGGAAGATGGTAGTTGCTATCTAAATTATATGCAATAATGAGATACACAAAAAACACTTCTTTTCTTTTTATTTATTTTTTATTTTAAAAATATTTTTTTATTTAATATTAGCCTTTATCCATTCAGTCTTATATTTTTTTCAAAGTTTTAGTTTAAGATCATACATAAATTAGAAACATGCTGGCATACTCACAGATGACCTCTGAAGTTTCAAAGACAGAACAAATCCTGATATATTACGTGAAATCCATCCTACAGAATATATTCTAAAACATTCGCTTAACACAGAATACTAAGAAAAATGGATAAGTTGATATATTATCCCTCTCCACTTGGTATGAATTCTTAAAATTCTATTAAGTCACTCAACATGTTAGTTATCATAAGGTGTGTACTGTGTACCTGGTGAGTATGAAAATGCAGAGGAAACATGTCTATGAAAAATTTCCTTATGGCTTTCAGTGGCGATCAATATTAATGTTTTTTAAATTTGTTTTAGTGGGTTATCATGAAAATTCAAGGTTTTATATTATTCTCTGTAATTTATATATAAAGGAAGAATTGGGTTCCTGTATTTGGGAGCAAAAGAGAAGGTAGCATTGGGTTATTGGAAAGGACTAGGAGCTGTGAATTGTACTGGTTGCTCAACTAGGCAGAGATCAGAGAAGGAAGATGGATTGTGGAGTGGGAACTGAAGGTTAAGAAGCTCTGGGTCCCTCGAAACAGAAGAGACTTGCATTGGGACCATTCACACTTCTTGTAAGCAGTGCACCCATTTGTGGCCTGTGATGCATCCAGGGCCGTGGTTCCCACAGATGATGATCCATCTCCATTCCGTTTCTTGGATCTCTTCCACATTATATCACATTCTTTCTCAAATTACTCTCCCCACTTCTTTACAGCCCCCACCCATTCATCCCCACTGTTTTTATGGCCCCATCTTCTTCATTTAAAGTCTTCATTCCTGTTGATGCTTGCCTCATTCTTCTTTCCACCTCTGACCACCAGCACCTTTCTCACTGCAGCTGCTGAGGTCTTCACAGAATCAGAATGGTGTGTTAACATGCCTACCTTCCCTATTGCTCTAAATGAACCTAAAGGGATCAATTAAACCTAGGTGACTGAGAACAAAATTATTCTTGCTCAAATTTGATCCTAATGCCTAGCCTAAACTCTTTTCTTTTTAAAATCCAATTCAATCAACATTAACATCATAAAATGTAGTTTAGAAAACATATTCTGTGTGATTTCTGTTGTGGTAGAACTTTTTGAAATGCAAGATAAGCAAAGCGAAATTTTATCAAGTCCAGAAATGTGTAGTGAATGCAGAATTTTAATTTGCGTTATTTAAACTCTATGATACAGATTATGTGAAGTACTTGCATAAAAAAGTATGAACAGTGCTCCCAGATTTTAAAAATTTAATTGTCAATTTTTTAAGCATTCAATTATGTCTACTGTTGTGTAAAATTAAATTAATAATATGTTGAAGATAAATACCTTGACACCATGGATTTGTTTTATGTTTAGCCAATAATGTCTAAGATTAGAGTTGGGTAGGTAGTGTCAGCTAACACTAAATATTATAGCACATTAGAGACTCTGCCATACAGCAGAAACAGTAGGAGATGCATGGCAGTAGAAACAAGAAAAACATAAATTTAACACAATAAATTTACATTGAAAGTGCTTTAGGGACAAAGCCTACTTAATTGAAGAGGACATAAGCATATGTTCAGCTGCTGTGTTTAATAGACTATGTGTAATACATTCCTAAAAATAAGCATATACTTAAAGAGCTTAACTGACATAAAGGTAATAACTAAACAGGAGTCAAGGAATAAAAGCCTGTGTATTTCTGAAATATATAATTTAAGGATCCTTTTTTATGGGGAAAAAATTACAAGCTCATACTGAAGACAAATGTTATGTTTAACATATAGCAATCTTGCTCCAAATGTCCAAGCAACATAGTTCACTTCTTTCAATTTTTTGCCCTCATCCTGTCATCCTTAATTAAACAAATAGTTTATTTAAGGGTTACTAGACTTACCATAAATAATTAAACTCATTGGTAAAATTTCTAGCTTTTCATGCTGTACTTTTTCTGTGTTACAAAACAGAATGATTAAAAATACTACTGCTCAATGCCACAGTATTCTTTAAAGATATAACCTTCAACATATGTGAGACTTTAGATATCCAGACTTCAAGGTGAGTTGGATCTGAAGTAATACTAATGGAAAAAAAAAATGTATACCTATAAAATTCTGATTTAAGTTATTTACATTAGAATGGATTTCTTTTCCAAATATTCCAGCTTAAATTTAACGTTTAAAGTGTAAAAATACTTACATAGACCTAAACCTACTGCAGCTCATTAAAATAATGTTTGCATTATTAAGACCTGTTGCATCAGTGAATTATCTTCAAATTTCAATGAAAAAAGGGCTTAGGCTTTTTTAATTGCTGTCAGAATCAAAGCAAGGCATGTTAAATTTCTGAATTTAGTCATTCTTTGTGAAAATGTTGCCTTGTCATCCATTTAAATGTCTGTCATCAAAATGCTTTTAATTAGAGTGAATGCTAGTACTTACCTGTTTTTCACTGCAGAAATATATGCATGCTTCACAGGAACATGTTTCTGTTGTTCCTCAATGTACATGCTAAGTCAAGGCTGAAAATTCCAATGGTCAATCTAATTTGCTTTCTTTTTCCATATTATTTTCCTGACGATATTCTTCATTTCAGAAAATATAGGAGGATGTTTCTGTATGTGTCTGTATGTAGTGTCAGCCACTTTAGAAAAGAACCAGAGACTTACCAGAGACTATCGACCAGTTTACACACTAGAATAAAATAGTCCTTGTATAATATGTGACTGAACTTTAAATAGTTTTATAATCTGATAAATACAGAACAATTTTAAAATGCTGTTTTGAATCTAATTCTACTTTCCATCTCAATGAAGTGTAGAAAGAAAAAATAACACAATATTATTTGCTAAAACAAAAAATTTATTTGAATTCATTAAATATAAAAAATTAGGATTTAAAATTGCATTTTATAATCACAAAACGAAAGAACTAATTTAATGTAAGCAATCCTGTTTTATTGAGCAGTAGCCTAGCCTAATCATTCAATGAGTCAGTGACAAAGAACTTGTGCTTAGGCAAATACAAAACAAGATTTAAAATTTACTATTTAAATCAGCATTCCAGTACAAATTTTCATTAAAACTGGTGATTTAAATAATTTTATTTAAATCGGTCAATCATGCTACATGGCCAAATAAGACAAAAATATTAAATGCATAGTCAGGGACCAGAACAACCCTTTTGAAGCTTCCTCCCTACCCCCACTGCTCTAGATAAATATATCACAAGTCTTTAAAAGTACATTATCTTTACCTGACACAAATATATTATGATAAACAAGAGATGACTCTCCCCTCCATATTTTTCAGTGAATGTGATACCCTATTAGTTTATCAATTAAAAACAAACAAACAAACAAACACAAACAAGAAATCCCCGACCAAAACAGTAAAGTAAGTTGAGTAGGTAACAGGCTGGTTTGGGAACTGCTTCAACTCATCTTCAGAAGAATGGATTGGTTTACCACATGGTAGAATGGAAAACCTGTTTATATTTGCTCTGTTATTTTGGTGTGCAAATGAGTCTTCATTTCTGATGTTTATCTAGTTTGTAGGTCATGAAGCACTGCAAAGTGGCATTTCAGATATTTTTGAAGGCAGTTCTTACAGACATATTTCAGAAGGCCATAGATGCCGCAAGGAGTCAGCTCCCCGGGGCTCACTCCCTAGCCATCAGAGGGAAGTAGACTTCCATGATCTTACAAGCAGTTGGGAACATGGATAGTGTCGAACTCGTTTGGTTAGCCATTGGGCCAACAAACCTCAAGAGATTCCTTCTTAGCAGAAAGAATGGTCAGGCTGAAGTGGTAGATGAGCAAATGGCTTCTGCAAAGATCCCCTGTGTGGGAGTCCCTCCAGTCACTAAGCATGGGGAATGAGAGGAGCAGTGAGCTGCCCTGGCGTGTCTCACCAGCATGTCACACTGCACTCATTCAGCTACAGGGCAGCGCTGGGAAGTGGCTGTGCCTCTCATCCATGACCTCAGTATCTGAAAGCAGTCTGGGAAGTTAAAGCAAGGCAAGGGGGGCAATTGCTGGGTGGTGGTTTCATGGGAGGTGACCTATAGGGAACAAGAGCTTTAGAGGTTGGGCAAGGATAGAAGAATCTGGAGGGAAGAAACTGCAACATGGGGAGGCTGGAGGATGGAATGGATTTGAGCCGTGAGCAGCAGACTGGGAAGAAGGACCTTCTATGGCCTTTCCTCATTACAAGGGATCGGATGGAATGAGACAGGGAAAATGTGTGGCCTGGACCATGTTTTCTGAAGTGCTTTTTCGTTATTGCAGTTTTGCAGTATTCCCTGCATCCTCCCAGTGATACCTTCTTTTTCCCAGGAAAAATGTACTCTGTTTATTAAGAAATAGACGTTATGTCAATAATACATTTGCCCAAATACACTTTGTGTGATATATTTGTAAAAGCTTTTACAATCACAGTGTATATGTGACAGTGAATTAAGTATATTTTTAAGTTGCCATTCTTCAGCACTGCATGGTTTATTACTGTGGGTTTTTGGCAGCATGTGGTTAATGCCTCTGTGGTAGAAGCTGTGAACATTGTCACAGGAGCTGTGCAAATCAGTGTAAAACTTCATGTCATGCGGCCATGATACTGTAATGACTCTCAGATGTATGATCTCTCATAATTTGAACAACCTGTAGTAATTTGGATGTAGAATCCTCTCAGGACTGTTGCCGTGTGGGTTGGTTGTCCTCCATGCTTCCCGTAGGGATGAGTTACCAGGCACTCGATGTTTTTCATAGACACAAAACACTGCAGCAACAAAGCTAAGGTGGTAAAAATTCAGACTACGATAGTATAGAAAGGCATGGGTTATTGACATTCTGATTCATATCAAGACTTTAATATATGAGGCATAAACTAAAAGAAATGTTTACAATACTAAACAAAGAAAAACTTTCATGTTTCAAGTATTTAAATAATTCAAGTAATTAAATAATTTTTGGTAAATAATTTTTTATTATACATTATTTTTGCAGGAATTGTATAGTCCTACATAAATACTGGGAAATCCTTCCACTAGGAATGCCTTCCAGTACTTATGCTGTCCCACCTTATGAAGTCAAAGAAATCAATTACAAGGCAGTTTTAGCTGGCTGTGCATATAAAATTTATAGAAGGATTTCTCATGAAACTAAAATTAAAATTAAAGTAACATTTCTGCTCTGAAGCCACTCAAAAAAAGGTGAATTTTAATACAACAGCTCTGCTATCTGTAAGAATTTGTAGTAACAAGCCAAAATTAAAACTGATAGAAAGGGGGAAAAGGGTTAAAATGAATAGCTGTAGTATACTACACTGCATCTGATTTCTCCTTTTTCAGCTCAAGCACTGTTATAAGGTGTTTTGTTTTGTTTTGTTTTGTTTTTGTTTGGTTTTTTTTTTTTTTTTTTTAAATTAATCTCTGAAAATGACAGGTGTCAAGAGCCTTTTGTAATACACAGACAAAAAACTTGTGGTCAAGAGGTTATATCACTGCAATGTATTAGGCAGTAGCCTTCTCTCTTGTGGTATTTTTCTTACTTGAAGTGTTTCCAATCAAAGATGCTTTTTGTAATGTGCATCAGTAAAATGATCTATTTGGGAACAGCTTTACATGGTAAAGGAAGCTGTGAGAATACTTTGGTATTGTGTACATCTTCTCTCTTAACAATTGTATGTCCAGAACTCTCAGATGCCGTAATGTGCACAAAGGATATATGGTTTACAGCAGCATACATGGTTTGGGATTGAATTTTATAAATACTATTCTTATAGTGAAAACAATTTTGTAAATATTATTCTCATACTGAAAACATTTTTTCACATTTTTTTTCTTTTTTCTTTACACTTTTTAAAAAGAATTCTGATACCTCTGTATTTTAATAAGAAATCTGTCAGTATTTTCTGTGTTTCGTTCACTGGCTTTTAGCATCACAATCCATAAGAAAATTAATGTAGTGTGCGAAATAAGGTGTTTACACATACACAGAGAAAACAAAAATGGAATAGTTTTAAAACTTGCTTTGGTATGCTTATAGTAAGACAGGTTTTATTTTAAAGCACAGTGGATGAGTGCAGTTTCAAAGGCTCTCCCTGAGCTCTGTGAGCTGAATGGATAAATTCTTACAGCTTCACTTTGTCTTTGAGCAAATAAAAGCGTAGGCACTGTACCTGCTTGGGCAGGTAATTTGAGTCAAATGATGCAATATACTACATAAACATTAGGAAAAAAAACCCAAAACAATAGTGGTGAAGGCTTTGAACTTTTTATATATAAAGTTAGATTTTGAAAATATGTCTTACTTTGACACACCAGCGATGGAACTGGTTTGGCCTAGAATCTTGTGAAAGAGTTGTTCAATGTGGCAATACTGATAGAGACAGTTTGTTTTACATTTTGTTCAATTGATTTGGGTAGGGGTGAAAAAGGGAAATTAGCAACAAAGTTACACTGATGTGTTTTAAACCAGTTTTTAAACCCATGTCAAAGCTGGGTCCCTAAATACAGATTTAGGAAAGGTGGATTAAAAAAATGGGAGCCAGCCAATTGTTTTTAAAATGCCCTGAGGGGAGGAGGAAGTGTTCACTCAGCTCTTCTGTGCTCCAACATCATGCTGGATAGCATGCTGGATAGTCCATAGGAAGGACTGAGGGATGCAAGGATTGTTTACTTTTAAAAAGTGAAGTTAGATGGGGAATATTTTTTTCTGTTTCTGACAGAAGCAGCTTTATTGTGTTCCTTTGGACTAGGATGAAGAACAGTACTGCTTGCATCACATAGGCTTTGATGCAGGAAAGTTCTGTAAGATTTACACTGCAGATTGGTGGAAAATGATACTTTGATTTTATAAATAATGTTCATAATTTCATTTTCCTTCTGGATGGGCTTGTGCAGCATGTTTATGTGTGTAGGCAGTTGAGAATTTAAAAATAGTTGTCTGCTAGTCTTTATTGAATTGAGAGAGGGGAATGATGGAGACAAGAAGAAGACGAGGAGTCCAGAAAAGAACTGTGAAAAAGATAATTTTTTAAGGTTATAAGTCCTTAACAACACCATAATTTTTAATGAAAGAACAGTGTTGGTAGAACACTGCATATACAGGATGAAAAAGATGAATGGTCAGAAAATAGGGAATTGTAGTTGCATGTGATTAGGAAGGCAGAAAATAAGGAAAGCATAGAAGAAAGTTTATTGAGAATAATGAAATGTAGAGGAATCTATATTGCAACCAGTACTAAAAGAATAAAATACTCACTATTCTGCTTCCATTCCATTATTTACCGAAAGCTCTGTTTTCAGTAGTTTGACCAACAAATACTAATAACAAATAGGAAACGGAAAAATGGAAGTCAATATCTGGGAATGAATGTTTTAGGAATTCCACTGTGTTTCTGATTGCTGTATAAAGTGTGCTCCTTGCTGTTTTATCTCATTTTATGGTATTCCCCAGAACACAAAATGTTAGATGTCAAGATCATAGCAGAGAAATTGAGATGTTATGCTCTTCTATTCCTACTTAAACAGCCTATCTCTAGCAGGCTGCTGAAAATTGTTATTTTGATGCATTTTTATGTATGGTGATCTTAGGGTGTAAAGCTACAGGGCTAGCTGGTGGGATGGGAATGAACATTACAGTTTACCTTTATGTTTTGTTAGGATGAGCAATTTGAAGAATAGGCCAATTCTGAAACTCAATTGTGATATCTTTGCCAGTATTAAATGTGTGATCACCACTTTGGTAGCTGCAACAGGAAAAGGAGAGGTTATACACAGAAATGGTAGTTCCATTTTTTGCTTTAACTGTTTTTAAATAGCAGAGTATCAGAACCCATATGTAACAAGGAAGAAACCCCCCTAAATCATAAGGACTGACTGTTGGTGTTGCTAAAAGAAAGCAATGCATAAAGGACAAAAGAGTAGGCAGAGACAAAAAGTGATTAACAGGAACAGGAGAAAAGAATTTGCAGAAGACAGAATTAGAAGTTATCCTTGAATTGATAAAATTATCCAGTCTTTGAAGATAATGAAAATATGGAACTGAACAACTAATGAGCAACAACTGCAAGATGTGGTAAATACATGGATATAGTATTCTAAATTCATAAATGGAGAAAAGTTTCCTCTGACATCTGTTATGATTCTGTATTGATGAAATTGTCTTATAATAATTTTGTGCTCCAGTCATCAGAATATTTTTGGTCTGTCAGCCTAGCACACAGCTTCTGATGTCAATCACATTAAATAGTAAAAGCCCAAGTTACTGTATTTTGCCACATTATGGAAGTGTATTTAGTTAATTTTTATAAATAATGGAGATGGGCCGGGAAACTTAGATTCATAGCCATGGTTCACTTAGTAGCAATGCATGAATAAAGGTTTAGAGAGTTATAATGAAGTATAGATAGGAAAGCAATAATGTAAATAATTGGGGTCTTCTGCATGTAAGTGAAAAAATAAGAATTGAGCCTTTTTTTCTCAAACTTAGGATGAGTTTCTTTACAATATTGGATGGGGTAGAATAGGGAGTTGAAATAGTCTTATCTAAGGTAGACAAAACCCTGAGCAAGTACATGAAGTAAAATTCCTCTTCCAAAATTCTGAAAGCTTTAAAAACCCAGTGCACCCTGGAAGATGAAATGTTCAGTACTTCTGAGGGCAGCGTCTTAGGTCGTTAATATGAGACAGTGAAGTGTGCAACTTTCTTAAAAGCTTGCAGGGGCATAAGTGAGATACAGGTAGTTTTTGTTTCTTGTCAAAATTGTGCTGTAACATTTTTCAGTAACTATTATGTTCATTCTGGAGCATTCATGCTTTTTTTCCCCATTTTACAGAAAGTAAGAGACTGTTACTGTTTACCATCTTATTTATTCTAAATATGAATTTTTATACTGTAGAAGTTGAACATGTGCATTGAATCAAGGCTTTAAAATCATGATTCAGTATTCTTGAGTTTTTTGAGATTTTTCTTCTTTTAGTAATAATTTTCTGAAGGGTTATAAAACAGTAATAAATTAATTTTATTTAAATGGCTTATATGAGAAGACAAAGAGCATAGATCCAGTCTGGTGTAGCTAAAATACTTCAAATACTTCACAATCAGTTTCAGATTCCCCTTTATATTACGCCATAATTCCTACATAGAAGAAGTTTTCTGGGGCTAATGATAATTCTGAGGTGGTACATAAAATTCCATGGCTAATTTTTTTTTTTATTTTTTTTACTTAAAGTAGTGACTGTTCCAATTTTATCATACTCTGACCTAGTCATTTTTTCATTGAAAAATATTCCCAAATTTTCATAAGCAGACTTCTTGGTTTGGCAGCACAGACTATTAGTTTACCCATGTTTTTAATTCAGAAATGTGAGATAAACAGCCAGTAACAAAGTTGAAATATATTGCCTAATTTTAGAAAAATACCCCCTGTCTGAGAAGATTATCTAGTTTATTTTTAGAGTAAGATTACCTTAAAAATCCTTGGAAGGATGACTTCATACTTTTTTTTTTTTTTTTTTTTTTTTTTTTTTTTTTTTTTAATATTATGTCAAGTAAGATTGGCATATTTTACAGTCTTCCTAAGTGCCATTATCTCTTAGTACGAATACTGGAACATTTTGTGTTACAGGTTTCTTTTCAAAGCAAAAGGAACATTTCTGCCTATTAACAGCATTGGAGGATTTTTTAATAGGTGCGTAATATTCCTTAAAAAAAATCAGTACATCTTTTTGCTACAGCAAATACATATATACTCTAAGGCCTTGCAAACAAATATTTAGCATTGTGTGGTGATTCAAAGAAACAATGCTGTAGGAAGGAGTCAAACGAAAAAGTAACTTAAGACAACAGCATAATATTATTATAGTGCTGTGTTCATCTGTATGGTTCCACATGGTGATTTATCAGATAAATTGGTATCTGACCATATTAAACTATTAGGGAGCATTTAAAGAGGGCAGTGAAGATGGTGAAGGGCCATGAGGGAAAGGCTTTGGAGGAGTGGCTGAGGTCACTTGGTCTGTTCAGCCTGGAGAAGAGGAGACTGAGGGGAGACCTTATTGCACTTTCAACTTCCTCATGAGGGGAAGAGGAGGGGCAGGCACTGATCTCTGTGGTGCCTAGTGAGGGGGCCCAAGGGAATGGTCTGAAGTTGTGTCAGGAGAGATTAAGATTGGGTATTAGTAAAAGGTTTTTCACCCAAGAGAGTATTTGGTCACTAGAAAAGGCTCCCCAGGGATGTGGTCACAGCACCAAGCCTGACAGAGTTCAAGCATTTAGACAAAGGTTCTCGGGCACACAGCGTGACTCTTGGGGATGGTCCAGTGCAGAGCCAGGAGCTGGACTCAGTGCTCTTTGTGGATTCCTTCCATCTCAGCATATTCTGTGATTATGTGATTTTGTGATTCTGTGATTCTCTTCTTGGCACCCAGTTCTGTGTTACCATTTTGTTGGGGCAATCTGTGGCCGTTTCAGTAAGAATAATTATGCTTCATTCCAGCTGCTTGGGTTATGTCAATCAATTTTATTCGGGGATGAATAGAGACTATTGATTTTAAAGGGATTTGTATCTTCTCAGCACTTTTTTACAGTCTCTTGTTTGGGTGCCCTAGGTGTAGGGACCTAAGTTTAAAATCAGTGTCCTAGATACATTTGCAGAAAGGGCTTCATGGTATTGTTTTTTAGTTAATTAGTTTTTAGTTACTGTTTTTCAGTTATTTGGTTTTTAGTTAATAAAGTTTTAGTTGCTGAGCTGTTTTATCCAGACAAAACAGGCAAAGTGATTCTCATCACTTAAGTATTACTGCAGCACAGGGTCCCAGGGAACTCCTGTGCCCTTATCCAAAGATTACATTTTGTCAAACTTCACTCAGGAAAAATGAAACCTGTCTTAAGAGTCACTCTGTGTTTGGTTTTTTTTTTTCGCATTGGAACATGATCCTGACTTCACAATCAGTTCCAGATTCTCCTTTGTATTACAACATAATTCCTACATAGAAGAAGCTTTTGGGGAGTAATGATAATTCAGAAGTGATATATGGAATTCCATGGCTAATTATATTTTTTTACACATGATGTGCTTTTTCTCATTGATAGGCAGGACTGGAAAAATGTTTTGCTTTTATTTCTAAAGAAGGTATTTCATCATGCACAGTAATTTATTCCATTAAATTATATATCCCTTTTGTGTAAGACTTGATTCACAAAGGCAGTTTAGGGTAGAGCTGGGATTAGATTTCAGAAGTCAACTTAGTTTGTAGGTCAGTCTGTCTCTGGTTGATAGCAAAACTTAATCAGCATGTTATCTGGAGATAGAGAGACATGGTTTTACTTTTTCCAAGCCCAGATGTGATTCCTGATTTGTGCTAACTATGCTTGTCTAAATTTGATTAACACATATATGGCATAAATCTTGAAAGCAGCAATACTAGGTGTGTCCATATTCATGAGAGCATCACAGTAAACCTAAATTAAGTAAACTCTTTGGAAAAAAAGTCATGCCAAGAAACTTCAGCCAGTAAATATTTGTATATAAAAATGAAAGCTATTATCCCAGACTATAGCAATTGTGGTGTATAGTATTTGTACTGAATATGACCCAAGCCTTGCTATAAATTTCTGATTTACTGTCTTAGAAAGTCTTTGAAGAGTGGTCTTGCTAAAATCCCATGGCTAAAATTCTGTCATGTCCCTCGGTCATAGTCTTCAAGAGAAGTAAAGATGACAAGTTAAGCTCGACTTCATAGTTTTCCCTACAAACAATTGTGATTTTCAGAAGTCTGTGAGCTGACTCTTAATATTGTTGTGGCTTGGACAGGGTTGGCATTATTCAGTTTGTAGGTTCATAGCAGTTACAAAGCAGTGACCAGAAATATTAAGCTAAGTGTTTACTAAGCATCCTTTAAGTCTTGGTCATTTTCAAGAAGCCAACAATAGCAAATGCCTGTGAAGGCTATTGCAATATTTCCAAGGTAAATCCAAATAAAATAAAAATTCTAGGTAAAAAGCACTCCTGGTAATAATCTGTTACAAAAGTCCTGAAATTTCAAGCACATTCTGTTAGCATCCTATTATAAAAACAATTTTATGTGACAACGGTAGCTTTGTAGTACTTGACTACCATTCCGAATTACAGTATTTGTTATAATTTTCTATTTGACTAAATATATTTTATTTTAATTCTTTGTCATATATTTAAAGAAATATATTAATTATATATTTAAAGAAATGTTCTATAGCTGACTTGAAGTTGTAAAATAGAATAATTTGTCTGCTTAAAAATAACTATTTTAAATTTATATCTCTGTGAGATAGCCATAAAAGAGATTGAGAAATTATTAAAAAATTGTGTTTTCTACCATGTGTTTGAGTGTTGAATGTCTGTGTGTATCAGTTTCAAATTTGATAGCCTAAATGAGAATAATTCTGTTGGAATTTCAGTATTTTTTGTTTAATTTATTTTATGTAGTTGTCCTTGAGTCTTGTGATAATGCTAATAACCTCAAATGTAGAGAAGAAAATGTACAAAGTAGCACTTATTAATTAACAATCACAAACTAGATGATTATAAGATTCTACTCAGCTGCCTAAGTAAGACAAATGCAATGTATTAATACTGAAAAAGCTGCTGTCCCATTTTATTGCAAGTCTGATGTAGACACGGAGGCAAGGAATTTCATATTAAGACTATTTTATTCCTGTGTTATTATGGCTGTATAATGTAGCTAAAGAACTCATAAGACTTTATGATTAATTTAATCTCAGTTTACAATTGTTTCACTTACGTTTCAACCAAGGAAGCAGGGATTGAAGCTGCTGTAGATATAATTTTTATTATGCAGTGTTACACTAAATACTGTAGGTGTAACTTTAGAAAGCCTTAGGAGGACTTTTATGATGAATCTAGCTAATTTTAATATGTACTTCAAAATAGACTGAATTATTATTATTTCACATTATTATGTGAAATATATGTTGTGTGTATATGATTATGCCATCTCAGTTTTTGTGTGGGAATTTTTGATCCAGTTACTACATTGCCATTCCTAATAGAAGTAGACCCTTTCAACTCAATAGTTATTAAATATTGACATGTTCGAAAGATACTGTGTCAAATTATTTAATTTTGCATAATATCTTCACAGAAATGTTTCAGCTCTTTTATATTTTGAGAAGATACTTTAATGCATGATTTTAATATTATATGAGCTAATAGCTTGACAAATTTCATAAATTCTATTTAAGACATATACGGTCTCTCTATTTTGTTGTATGGGTATGGACCTAAAAGATTGAAAGTGTTTTCCATGGCTTTAAAGTCATCTCCTTTTAAATGTAAATTTCAGAAGTTTATCAAACTCCACATCAATTACTCAATTGAGGCTTAACTAGATGAATGAATGCACTCAGAGTTTGGATTCTTACAGCTGACAAGACTCATGAACAGAGCAGATAAATGAATGGGGAGAGATATAAGAAGTAAACAAATTATTAGAAAATTAAAGATCCATTATAACCAATCTGCATAGCTTAGGGGAAAAAAAAAACAAAACAAACAAAAAACAAATTACACACAAAAAATGAGCATCAAAGAACCTTGTGAACAACACAATATTGTACACAAAACCATCACTTCAAAATCTTCAGGTAGATTTTACCCCTAAATTTCACTTAAAGGCCAAATTTCACTCCGTCCTCTCATTACTAACAGATGAGTCACAGTAACAACCAATATTAAACTAGACTAAGATAGCTCTCCTGTTTTCTATAAATTAAAGATGTTCACATAAACAATTACCAGTTTGTGGCAGACTGCCAAGTGTTTACTTCTTACTGTAAGTACCAGTGATCATCGTGGGGATTGCCGTGCTTTTCCCTCTTGGAATGCACATTGCAGAGTAATTGTGGTAACAGCTTATTCACAGCTTGTTAAGTCATATTTGATTCAGAGAAATATTCGGGTAAAACAGGGTGTCTCCAACTTGTGTTTAGTGAACACAGCAGATAACCAGTCTTCAGTATTACGGTAATAGGCTTCTTCATCTTGGTTTGGGAAAATTACTTTGGTTAAATGCTGTTTGTGTTTCAACCATCATTAAAACCATTAAAAATCCTACACCAAATCCTAGAAAGGCTTGGGTTGGAGGGGACCTTAGAGATCATCCAGTTCCAACACCCCTGCCATGCACAGGGACACCTTCCACCAGACCAGATTGCTCAAAGCTTCATCCAACCTGACCTTGAACATATCCAGGAAATGGGATATCCACAACTTCTTTAGAGAACCTGTGTCAGTGCCTCAGCACCCTCACAGTAAAGCATATCTTTCATATTTGTAGTAAAAACCTACTCTGAGTTTTAAGCTGTTCCCCCTTGTCTTATCACTACATGCCCATATAAATAGGTTCTCTCCATCTTTCTTGTAGGCTCCCTTCAGGTACTGGAAGGTTGCAATTAAATCACCCCAGAGACTTCTCCAGGGTGACAAATCCCAGTTCTCTCAGCCTTTCCTCATAAGCAAGGTAGTCCATCTCTCTAATGATACTGGGGGACCTTGACTCAGTGAAAAGTTTGGGAAAACAGTTTATTTATTTTATCTTCCTTGTCTTTAATAGCTTTAGGATTTTTCTATTCCTTTCACCATTACAGATACCTTGATTTTTGTGAGACTTTGGTAATATTATTGCAAATGAGTGGCAGCTACTTGAATTGTTCCTCTGTGGTAGTAGTAATGAGCATTATGATACAAATGTTCTATCTGATACCTCAGTTAGTATTTAGATTAGGCTCATAAAACTTCTTAGGTAACCATCATCTGTCTATCAGGGGAAAAATGTAACATATGCATGAGGTTAGCCCAGTGTTGTGATTGATAAATGATTACTTTCTGATCAGCTGTTGCGTAAGATGTAAGTGTCCTTTGGGTTCAGGATTCTCCTGGGATCCATTCTTGTCCCTTCTAACTACAAGGCAAAATGGATCTCAAAATCTTAGCTTGTATCTCTTTACTCATAACCCATTTTAAGTAGCTGTATGTGTGTTCCTACCTTTTCTGGAGACTTTGTTGGAAAACACTTGTTAGAAGTAAAAAACTTATGATCAGACACAAAATATCTTAATATAATGACAAACATAAGCTAACACATAAGAAGGAAAGTATCAATCAACTCTTTATTTCTTATTAAGAGATACAGAAATATTCAAACAGGTTTTCATTTTTTAAATGAGTAATCTTTCTTTTATCTATGCCAGAAAGATGATGTTTGACCTGCAGCTTTCTCTGTGTTTTTGCTTGTTACTGGCAAATAATTCTATATGTCATGTCCTCCCTGAATAAGTTAGTAAGTGTTTTTTTTTCATAGAAAACATTGCTAAACATTTTATCAAGATGTCTAATGTTTTTAGTAACAGAAAGTGAACTATTTTCAAATGGTTTCTGAGAACTTGGTTTGATATAATTAGTAATTTGTGTTTAAATATTTTATTGTGATGCTATTAGTCATTATCTTCTTCACTATTTCTTTTCAAAGAAGCCACTGCTCTTCTCAGGGTCAAGCAATGTAAATGGCGATGGTTGCTAATAGCTCAGTGCAAAAGGCTCTATCAGTGGCATGACAGAAGAAGAAATTCAGAGCTTTCTCTTGCATAATCTTCAAATCCAAAACAGCCACTGAATTAAAAAATCAGGGGCACATGTTGGTCAGAATGTTTAGATCACCATAAAACAACAAGGTAGATGTACATTTATGTACATATTGAATTGACAGCATCTGTTATTTTGGGGAGATTTTTGCTTCATTTGTACCGAAAACCACATCGTTTCAGACCAGCTATCCAAATTAGAACAGTCCAGGGCATGACAGTTCATTGATTTCCTATTTGATTAAGAGTGAACAAAAAAATACAGAACCCTTTATTTAAAAATAGGCTCTTTGAAACCCTATTGAAGAGGATCAAGAAACGGGAAGCATTAGGATTATAACGGTGGTCCCTTGATCTGCCTCATTAGTTCAATGGTGTTTCAAAAGTGCAGTTTTTAAAAATTTTGTTCCCACACGTTTTTGGAATTCTAATCAAAAGGTAAATCGATCAGCAGTAATGTCTTGGATGTAAAGCCTGCAGTTCGAATAGCTAGCCAGAAATTGCCCATACTTTCCTTGATATATCTTTAAAACAATTGCTGTATGATGGGATAGCAATCATTGCAAGGATAAAGGAATCTAAAAATATATTTCTTTCAGAGACATAACAATAAAACATAGTTCGACTTGTACTTTTTGGAAATAAAACTGATTTAATGAAACTCAGAGTAGCTTCATCTTGGCTATTGTTTTTGCTTAAGAAATCAAGTTACTAATTGCACTTGGGAAAGTATTAAGGCTTTCATCATTAAACCATCACAGAAAATAGTATTTTGTGCATACTAGAATTTATTTTGTATAATAGAAAGTTGCATTAATATACAAAAATTACTGAAAAATATTTTATGCTATAAATAAAAAATACTGATAACTGTGAAAAATATACACAACTTCTCAGTAGCATTGTGACAGGTACAGCTAGAGGCATTAGAGAAGTTAAATTATAAAGTACTGGGTTTAGTTAGATACCTTGTATTTTATGAAAAATGGTTAATGGTTAATCAATTTTTAACATTTTAAAAATTAAATTAGTCAAATGCAAGAATAACAATGTGTATGAAAGCAAATATTCTAGCCTAATTTTACTAAATGCCCTTCTTAGAAATATAATAGAAATATTAGTATGAGATGCTGACATAACATCATTTCCCTTAATACTGAAGAATTTTATTAAGTAAAACTTTGAATCTTTTCACTTACAGGTCTTTCAAAGAGTCCCTTTTTTTGTCTTTGAAATGTGCTTTACAGTAGTCAGCTCTCTGCTGATAATAGGGGATTTAAACATGAATAAAATCAGTAAGCATAAGTTATGAGTGAATTCTGAACTAAAATACAGCAAGTATTGTGGCCACCATCCTAGCATGAATGGGTTATGTTTCCAGCTTTTTGGACAGAAAATATCATATTACAGCCATCCTGAGATCTACCTCAATATTTCCATTCCATTTCACTCAATTTCTATTTTTTCCTGTTCCTTTCTTATATTTCTCTTTTTTCACTTTCCATTTTCTATTTCTCTCAGAATTGTCATGTAGTTCATACTTAAAAACTATCTGGTTTAAATCTTAGGAAGTTAGGGAAGTAAAAGGAATAATCAATCAATCAATCAATCAAAGAAACAGGAAGCCCAAGTCACCACCAAATACCTACAAACGGAAAAATGAAAAATAAAAGGCAACCAAAAACCAAATAACAAAACACAGAAACTCGTTTGTGTAGTACCTGATTCTGCTTGGGACAGAAGACAGGGCTTTGCTTACTCTCTGTTAAACTTTGTTAAACTCTTTATTAAACTTTGTCCATTTCTAGATATATGACTCTGTAATACTTACGACCACAGTTTTGCAGGATTATTAGTTAGAATATATTTTAGTAGGCATTGATGAAAAGATTGATAATTCTGCTCTTTGTCACGCCATTTAGAATACCTGTCGTCTGAAAAAAAAAAATAGTTAAAAATATGTTGAAAAACTACATATATTTTTTGCTTTATATTAGCTACTGAAAATTGACATGCATTCAATTTTGTATTTAGTAGGATGCTTACTACTGTATTCCAATTCTTTCTTAGGAAGAGAGTCAAGAGATCATTATCTTCCTTAAAATATATATGGACAAATTTGCCTGTTCAAGACCATGTGAAAAAAAGAAATGAAATAAAAGTAGGGGGAGATTTTCTGTGATATGAGGACTGTAAAGGTTCATGTGCAACTGAATAGAATGTTGTAGTCCTTCTTAGCTATAGATACAAGCAGTACTTTTGAAAATAATGCTTGGATGTAATGTGCTGTTGTATCTATTTGTATTAATGGGCCTTAAAAACTTATTCAAGTTCTTGATCTCTATTGAGTAAGGTATTGTAGGAGTACAATGGAAGGACAATTTGTTTCCTAAAGAGCCAAGAATGTTGTGTCTTTGAAGAGCTTTAGTAATAATAGCAAAATACGACTTCAAATACCCTCCAGTATAACTGAATACTACTCAGGAGCTGTAGTGTCATCTACATTACAGTAGTGTTTTTTACACCACAGGAGATTTTTCTGGGGTAAGTCAAAACAATTTTGTAAATATCTAAAATCATATCTATTGTTAGTCAAGATAACCTTACAGTACTGTCTCTATCTGGATATGTTTTTACCACAACTGCTGTGCTATAAAAAACATTTTGTTGTTTTGACTTTTTATGTTGTTTTAGCTTGTTCTCCTTAGAAAGGTTCCCCAGTTTACCATTAGCTTGGTCTGACCATGAAGAAGAAAATTACATAAATACACTTACTAGTCTGATTGGAAGACAACTTTCTGGCAATAATATGGATGAGTCAGATTATATTTGCTTGCTGTCATCTCCTTTCATGTTGCAGTTGAGGGACTACATAAAAGCCTGTGGTTGCTGTGCCATCAGAGAGGGTAGGAAGCCCTATCTCTGTGCCTCACCTCACAGGTTTGCTTTTGCATTTGCTTTTTGACTTGCTTTTTTCAGTTCTTCTGTTCTAAGGTGCCCTATTCACTCTTCTTTCTGAAACATTGGCCAAGTTCTTTTTTCCTGCTTAAGGGAGACTTTTCTGTGATGCAGATGACAATAAAAACAGAGCTCCCCTTGTCAAGCCTGGCATCAAAAACTGGAAAAGCAGTTTCCCTTTTTCTCCAAAGATATAATCTGCTATTAGAGAATATAATACTTTCTGAGCTGTACAGGAAAAAAAGATGTACCTTTTTCTCTGTAGCATGGGAGATGCGATTTATGCTTCTATCCTGGTTATGTTCTTCTCCAACTTTCAAACAGCATAAAAGGGGCCATGCAAATGAATAAGGCTTATTAAGAGAGAAGTATTCCTTCCTCCATCTTAGGCTCTTAGGGAAAAATCCTTGTCTTCAGAACTGCTGGTGTATGCTTTTTTGAACTGATGCAATGTGCCAACTTCATGGCACAAGTGATAATACATTCTTTTAATATTCTAAAAGAATTATAGTCATCTTCTCTGCAAATTTAATGAAGCACACTATGTATTATAAACTCTACCTTTTTCCCGACTAACAAAACACCTGTGGTCATCCTGGGTTATGTATGTTTTATTGCAGAACTGCACAGTGTTGAAGTTTGGAGCCTTTTTTTCTTCCTGAAAATTGAAACAATTAAAAGAATTCCTAGTTCTCCAACAGTTGCCTATAAAACAGTGTTTCTAAATCTCATCTATGGTTCAGTTTAGCCTGTGATTGGGTGGCTCCTATTTCCACCCCTTTCCTTTTTAAGTTTGCAATATAAGCAATCTTAAATGTTGCGTTTGGATTTGCTGAGTGCTCCAGCACCCTGATGACTTCATTAATTTCTGTGTAAGGCTGAGGAAATGGAATGGGTTTTGGGTTTCCTATTAACAGACCTAATTTTTTTTATTATCTCTATGTTGAGTTTGGCATGCCATCATTTGAAATGTACATATCATGTTAAGATGTACTTCAGTTAATATGCATGAAAGCAGGATAGTTGATTGCTAGTGGAAGATACTGATTAATACATAAAAAAAGGTTTTATACTGTCAAAAAATCCAAACTACCTAACTATAGTTAATGCTTCAACACATGCCTTGTGTTAACCCTCATCCACTTCCTGAATTTTTTTCCTCCTAACTTTGAAGAATTCATGCTATATCTTATCTCTCAAGCACCTTGTTCTTCAAGGAGAATTTTGGTCACTTCTGTATGTTTTTCAAGGTTTTCTTGTTACTAGGGATACAGGAATTTTCAGGAGTTTTTTCCAAATAGTGTATACATAAGGCTAGTCAGGGTAGCAAGGCTCATGGCTTGCAGCTCAAGGGAGGAAACTGCTTCATTAGAGCACCAGTGCTTCTTGCATGTACTACTAAGGATATGGGAACATACTGAGAACTATCTCAACCATGCATTGGCAAGCCAAATTTTGCAAGTTTACCAGAAAAATCCTTTTTAAGGAGTAGCCCTTTGCCAGTCACCAAAGAAAGGGTTACCATCATCCTCACAAGCCGCTTCAAAGCAGGACACCAGCATACTGCTTCTACTCAGGGTCTACGGGATAAAACATCACAATCCAGCTACGAGCAAATACATTTCAGACATATTTTCAAGCCCTACTAACTGCTAAAATGGTATTTCAGGTATTATTCATATTTGTTCAGATGCCATTAGGTTCTGTGTGAAAAATCACTTCTGTAACGCAGCTGCCCGTTTTACTTGTTTAAATGACTGGCAGGTTTTAGAAACCAGGTTCAGAGAATCATGGAAACAAATTGCATACCTTGCTCGCTGGGCATTCAGCCTGTAAATTATGTGAGGTACGTACTCTTTTTAAAATCAATAGCAAAAAGTATACACAATTTGATTCAATATTGTATATTAATTAAAGCTGTTTTTTGTAACTGAAAGTCTTCTTGCTGGAGTTCATAACAAAAATGTTTGTTTGAATCCTGAACATTGTTTAATTCTTTCCCCTCTTCTAATTAATGGAATAGATTATTGTTGTGATGCTGTGTTTTGTTTCATAGTAGATAAGTTTCTAGTTCAGCTGAATTACTTATGCTCTCACAGCAGTACTTGTTTCTCCTTTGTTACTTATTTAAGTTAAGAAGTTCTAGTCCCTCAACTTTTCAGCCAGGGAGTGAAGGTAATATTATATGATTTAAATAACCAGTCACAAAACACAAGTGTCTCATAAATTATCTTTGAAACTGATTTAGCAAACACTCTATAGGTTGGAGTTTGTTTTCTTAAAGTATATGGGAAGTCTTTGGTAATGACTTATGTATTAGTGGACAAGACAAGCATCTTTTGGTCAACAGATAGCATTATAACATAAATAACTGAATGACTTATTTATGAGTTGATTCATCAAACATCAAGAAATTCTTAGTGAATGTTTAATTCATTTACCTTTGACTGTTATATTTAATAGAAAATACAAATACAACAGTAATACATATGCACTGCCACCAGCCCTACCAGTTCTTAACTAATGTTTCCTGAAAACAAAACTGCTTCCTTTTAAGTCAATGTGTGAAGCAGTAATGTATATTCAGTCACATAACCTGTGTTTTACTCATGAAACAGGAAAGCAAAAGAAAAGAAAAGAAAAGCAGTAGCCCAGTAACTATCTGGGAGACATTTCCACAGGGCCTGCTTTCTTCACTAGACCTTCACTATCCACTAGCTGTAGATACAGCTCCCCCTTGTTGTGATGCTTATCACATTTTTTTTGGTGCTGGTGCTTTTAGCAGGATACAGGTTATCAGAGACATTGTTTATACATGTGAAAAAAAAAGCAGTGTGGAAGTTATGCCTCAGATTTCACCTGCTGTTAAAATTGAATGCAGCCATTAGACAGGTGGTTATATACTGTACCTTTCACTGAGGATTTGGGGAGTTGAGATGGGCTTTTGCTGATAAGCAACATATGCAATTAAATTGCCATTCTGGCCGTACATTTTCAATCTTATTCTTCACTCCGTCTTTTTGGTCATAATCATCTCTTAATTTGTTTTATAACCATTTATCTTCACCTTCTCACATGCACTCTTAGACATTTCCTCATAATTTTTCCTTGTTTGTAGCGTCAGGGTCCCTCATCTTTTCTGATAAAGATCATTGATGGTTTTCACAGTTATTTCAGGAACTCTGCTCTGTTCAGTGTTAGTGCTGTTAATTTGCATATGTCTTTGTATATGGTTTTTAGCTTCTTCCAAAGAGGAGGTTTCTTAGATAATTCTGTATTTCTTTAACTATTTTTTCAAGATTGCTCTTTGCCTGTACATTCTTTGCATTAGCCAAACCCTTACATTATAGTCTTCCTGCCTTTGGAGGGCAGTTTTTGATCTAGCTGTGTATTACTCTTCCCTTTGGCCAGCTATACTTGTGAGACATTTACACAGTAAACCTTATACTTATCAGCCTTCCTTTAGCCTTCACCTTGGTCTCTCGTTTCTAGCTAATCAGTTGATTTTCAAGGAGGATTATGTGTTGTTCCTACTGGACTTTATTTGGAGGTGCCATCCCCATATTCCCAAACTTATGTTCAAAACTTATAGCAGATTCACACTACTCTTCCTTCTTTGTAAAGGTTTTTCATCTGCAGGCTGAAATTGTTAGTGCTTTTTATCATGACAGTTTAATGGCAGCTTTTGGTACTATTTGTTAGTATTTTTGAAGCTCCACTTAAAATATTATGGGCCTAAAATCATGTGTAATTCAGTAGTATTAAATCATCCTAACCACTGATAAACTTGAGACATAGAGATCTGAACAAAGTGTTTTAGAAGTCTCTGTTGGGTGTAACTGTTTCACCTTTGTAACTTTCTTTAAATTAATTTTGTTATCAAAATAGTAATTACAAAATTATGGAAAAAATGCTCGCTGTTTGTACAGTTTCATACACATCTTGCAATCAGCAGAGAAGGTATTCTCTGCTTGAAAAGAAGAGCTTGTTTGGGTTTTTTTAATGTGAATACTAGCCTGATTATATTTAGACTGCAGTTGTAGATATGGTTCCCACTTGGCAGTGAGCAGTGTAGGATTTGCCCGTTTGTTTGTAACCGTATGTATGTAGGGTATGCACACTGTTTGCTAACACCTTTCCTGACAGCTGCGATAAGCTGCCGCGGCTGGCGAGAGAGTTCACCTAGCAGAGGGTGAGAGGATGAAAGGTCGTTTTGTGAAATGCAAACTGAGAAGCTATAACATAAACAAAACTGCTCTCAAAGAAGTTCTGTTTCCTGCCTACATCTACACAACTTTAAACTTTTAGGCTGTAGTCCACACTTTTATAATCACTCAGTTTCCATCTGAACGGGAACAGCGGAGAGGGACTTGCCTCCTGGTCTCCCCAAGATCCAGTCTGCCCAATAATTAGGTCACATCTAGGTCATCTTTTGTATTTATTAAATAAAAAGTGAATCGTGGCTTAGAAGGTCTGATTAAAGCTGTGAGATTTTCATTATTGAATATTTCATCGTTTTCCTCTGTGGCGCATCCAGTATCTCTCCTTTTGACTGGTGTTGGGAAATACCTATTGCATTGAGGAAGTAGTGAAAACCAGCTGCCATGATCCTAAATAGCAAAAAAAAAATTTAAGTTTCAAGGAAAGTTCATGAGATGCTGTCATTTTTAGAATGAGAAAATGTCATTTCTGAATGAGTAAAGCAGCATTTTAGGTCTCCACTATTGAGGAAAGCATCAGTGTGATTTCAAACATTCACATGGTAAAAATAGTGGTAAAGTGGTAAACCCTGAAAGATTCTATGATGTTGGCAATTGTTATTGATTCTAAAAATTAAACAGTTTATTTCAGATCTATACAAGAATAACTAAGGAATTAAATATCTTTGAATTCAACTCTCTCAATGTTTCACTTTTTTTCCCTGGTCTGTATAGTAAACTCTTTATTCTTGGTGAGTATTTCACTGAAAGATCTGGTAGGAAAACTGGAACCTTTGTTAAAATTGGTGAAGAGCTCTGAAAATCAGCATTACTGTCCTTTTCTCTCATCTCTCCAATGTTCGTTGTCTCCTTCTAATCACTAGTCTCAGACTGCACAGCTATTCAGTAAATAGTCATCCCTTTTTTTTTCCTATTATCCGTGGTGTTTTCCTGCCTTCCAAAAGGACACAATAACTCCAAACACCTTTCATCTCTCACCTCTGCTTCTGTTTCTTCTGTGATTCCATCACTTCCCGTGTAACTTGAGTATTTTCATTCTTATGCACTTCCTGTCTGTAATCCAGCATGATTTTGGACTTCTTATGAGTTCCCAGTACTTCCACATCTTCTCTTCTCCTGGATGGTTTTACCAAACTCACAGGTTTTAATTTCCACTCTGTCCTTAAGGACAGCTTTAATTGCTAATTTGTCCATTATTTATTTTTTTTCAGCCACCTTCATGCTTTGTCCCATGCTGCCCCATAAAAATCTGCAAATCCACTATGACTCTTGTTGTCCCTGAAGTTCATGTCCATGTAGTGTGTACAGCAAGTTCAGCACTGGCTAATCTGTGCGTGGACTGAGACTTGCATTTATAGTAACTGGGAATGCTTTGCTTTTCCTTGCCTTCTGCTCCTTCCCGCTGTGTGTTTGCCTGATCTTTTTATGCCACACATGCATGGTGTCAAATCTAATGGGGGCTTAATTTAGGCATCTACATGTTACTGTAATTAATTAATAACTCCATCCTTTGTTAATTTTGACAACTGCTAAGAGGCTGAAGGGCAATTGTACTGCCAACCATCTGTACAAATACAAAAATGCAAAGGACTGAAGGTTGTCCGTGGAAGGCAGGTTCTGCAGGCTGATGCATTATTACGTAGTAAAATGGTCTGCAGTATTCAGACATTTGTTTTTCCCTAACAGACATAGCTTCTATTTTAGGGACAACAAAAATAGTACTTTTGATATGACAAGAAGTACCAGTAACCTTCAAAAGCATGTTTGTGTTAACCAGCTAAAGGATACTGAAGCAGGAGAGCCAACTCAGTGTTCAGAGCACTAAAGTGGGAGAGCTCTTTCTGTACTGGATAAGAAATAGAGAAGAACATGTCTGTGCTTTTGACTTTGGTAACAGTCTTCCTGACTCAACAGTTGTATATTTGTATTTATGAACTTTCTGAGTTCCTTCTGAGTCACCCCCGTGATGAGATGGCGAGTTATCTTACTAAAACAAAATAGAACAATGGAAATTTCCTTTTCCCCCCTAAATAAACATTCAGTTAGATTAATCAATTTTAATTTTATTTGTACCCTAACAATGCATTTCCTGTTTGTTACACCACATTAAAAAAAATGTACTTCATCTTACATTGGTTTATGTCCTTCCTTATCCATCAGTGTTTTTTGAGCTCTTCGAGTAACTCAGGAAAAATTTTCTATTTTTTCTACTTTTTCATAATAACCTGGTTCCAACGACTTGATTGAGTAGGCCAGGAATGACTTAGTTCTTCTCCTTCCAGGAAATACTTAGATATAGACACTGGTTGGGATGATATACAAAGACTCTCATGCTTACAGTGTTACCTTATCATCTCTTTGTACTTGACTCCCTGTCTGTTCTGCATCTGTTCATGTGTTTTACTAGTCTTGTCCTTGCCTGGTAACCTCCAGGGGGGGCAGAGATTGCTAATTTGTTCAGTATTTGCACAGTAACAGCACAATAGTTTTCTATTCTATGACTCTGGCATTCTGACAATAAAATAACAACAGAATTGCATGGAATCTTAGTTATAAAATATAAAACTAATTTGGTTGTTTATGTGAATGACTTATACCAGAAATCATGACAGAAATGAAATTTAGAATTTGGAATTTTAGAATTTAGAGATTTATATGCAAGACAATAAATTGAAACTTTTATTTCACCATGAAAAGGCAGAAAGTTCTCCTTTCTGGCATGTGAGATAAAAGGCCTGTGGAACTGGGCTTGCATCTCAAAACATATAAGGAAGGTTCTGCAGAGTTTAAAATGCAAATTATAGCTTCTATGATACTTTATTTGTATACTTATGCTTTGATTTCATTATAGTTGGATTTGAGAGTAGACAAACACTTCAAATTCATTTAGCAGCTAAAATGAGAGTGTTTAAAAATACAACAAACTTTTTTTTTTTTTTTTTTTCCAAAAGAAAGACTTATTCCAGAATAGAGTAAATAATTCAGTCATAGTGAAAAATAAGGCGCATTCTGTCAGAGATGAGGATTATCACATAGATGATGAAATGATCTTTACATTTCCTTGTTTGGTAAGAATAATTTAATTGTGCTTGCCTTGGCTTGAATTAGTTAAAGGGACCATTCCTCTGGCACATTTATCAATCTTTTCATTCTTTCACTTCCATAAATGCCTACAGGAACTCTCTATAAAAGGCAACTGAGTGAGCTTACAGTGATAAATTTTTCTTGTTAGGAGAAATTACGTTCACTAACTTGAGCTACTTCAGCATGAAATTGAAAAAGAATCATTTTGTCTTAATTTACATTCTTGATTCAATGAGAAAAATGTAGATTAGTCCAAGAAAACTATGTAGACATTGCTTTAAAAACCATAGGTAAACTGAACTTGCTAACATTTTAAGTTCAACAAATAACACATCTCCTCTGTTTATGATATTAGATTGTATTAGTTCCTGTGAATTACTTAAAAATACATACATTTTGGTCTTTCAGATCCGTTTACTGTTTCAGTTACATCTTTATCAACACTGTATGCATTTTTCATTTCCCACCTAAGCTGTCCACATTGTTCCTTAATCAAAATCACTGGGATAGTGCTGCGGTTCACTAGCCTTAGGAGCTGCTATTTGCCTTGAATAAATTACGTGAAAACATGTTGATTGATAGATGTTGCATGTCAGAAAAGAAGATAACTGTATCTTCTTCAGCTTACTAAAAGGTCATGCACACAGCATAATAGGAAGAGCCACAGACAACTTTGAGATAAAGTGTGTCATGAAAAGGTGGGCAATCTCATAACCAGTGAAACATGGAGTAAAAGCTATTGTCTTCTAAAACACAAGCGATTTTTCCACTTAAATTGAAGTTAAATGTGAAAAGCAAGTTACCTTTATGAATTTTATTTTCAAATGCTTAAAAAAAACTTATCAAATGGTCTAAATTTTTCTGTATTTTAATTCTCTGTCATGGGGATATTGTTTTCGAAACAAATACACTGGACTTTCATAGCAGAATTTTCAACTGCCTGTTGAAAAGAAAAAAAAAATCTTCTAGGGTATTACATAATGCTTAATATGTTTATGTGCACTGAAATATTTGTGAGCACATGGTGATAAAATGGGAATTCTAGGTTGCCATGAAACTTGGGAAAAGAGTTGTTTATCTAGATTTAATGATTATTTTTTCCCTGAGATTGTATGAAGCATTTGTTTTCCTTTGATTTTCCCGTTAATTGAATGCTTGTTGGAGATGGTATTACCCATGTTTGCTGTTTTCATAAACCCCGAATTTTCTACTGAGTGCCTAAGTTACCCAATAATGGAAATAAATAAATTTAATATTTGAGTGTTTGTTTTTAGCAAAAGTGATAATGTTGTCTGTAAAAAATACGTCCTTGTTCGTGCTGTCTGTGGTGCTCACACTTATGCAGCACTTTACAGATATGTTGAATTCATACAGAATATTCACCTTATTAGAATGAATCTCAAGCATTCACTAGTTCTGGAGATTTTAGATTGGTTGGAAAATTTTACTGTGTGAATGTGGTACTGATAGTTAAAGCTAGACTATGCTTGCTTTGCAGCTTGACATTTCTCTTAGAGACTTCTTAAGGTATTTTCTTATATCTTGTTGACGTACATAATTCATTTCATGCATGCATATAGAGAAATTCACCTTGTTTCAAGCAGGTAGTACAAAAAGAAAAAACAAAAGCCAGGCATTGTTAAAAAAAATGTGGCTTTTAAAATGGGGCAGCATGTTTTAGGTAGAACAAAGCTGGCCAAGTTTTTATCTACCCCGAACAACTTTGTTCTCCAGCAGAGCTGCCAAACTGTCAAACTGTCCAGCTTCAGCATGTAACAAAGATTCTGCTGTAATGCAAAGATATTCATAACAATTTTTATAGGAGGCTGTGAGTGTATACGTTCACAGTTGTACCGATAACATGGCACTCTGCACTGTTTGGCTTGTTTATATTGGCAGGGATCCCCGAAGTGAGAGCGAGAGAGTCCTACAGAAATCTGGTATTTGAGCTGAAATTTACACACTTTAAGTGATGAACTAAACAGGCTGGTGTTTTCTTTTTCTTACTCAAAAAGTGCAAGGTTACACAATACAGACGGTTTTCATCTTTTCCTATAAATGCACAGATTCCTGGGATATAAATGACTGAATTCATCACCAATTCTTCAGGGACGCTGAGCTATGCAGTTCTGTTTACAATGGCAGAAAGTTAATATAAATTTTCATCAGAAGGGGAAGTTTACACATATGATTCTATTTGTCCTTCATTATTAGCACCTGAGTCTAGGCTGGAACGCATAATTGTCTACAGGCACAGGCCAAATAGATGCAAGGGAAAGGCAAATAAGCACACCAAAAATAATTTTATGGTTGTCTGTTACAATTCTCTCCCTGGGATTCTTAATCTAGAAAATCAATAAACAACAGGAGTGAAACTCTTTTCCTCTGTTCAGGCATGGCACAGGCAGAAGTAACAGACAGAAAGCCATTGTACCCTTTTATTTTTTGTATTTCACAGAAAAACTGACTGAGGTAGTTTTTGTGCAAATCAAAATGGTTTGTTTTTCAGTTTAATACAGTTTATAATTGCAGTACTTCAATATTGCAATATAAGAATACACTGGCCCTGCGAACATCAATCAAAGTTGTTGTTCCAAAGTGTCTTTTCTTTTTTTCTCAAATAAGACTTGACATTGTTTTTTGAGAACCTGATTTTTTACATGCATTCATCGAGTAAAATAAAAAGATATGTGCAGAGAACTTAGCATTAAAGTAGTGATGGTAAAATATAAAAATGAAGTAACTTTTTTTTTTATATACAGTTTTGTCGGTTACTGATATGGATTTTCTTTCTTTAAATTGAAATTTTTGTTGATTTGATGGAAATATTATGATCACTATCTGAATTTTCTTCTCAATGGTCCAGAGCTACAAACCCAAGTTGACAGTGAATGGTGATGCTTTAGGATTCTTGAACACTTAATGGTCTCTCTCCTAATGTATCTATACTTTGAATTTTTTTACCCCATGAAGAATAAATTCAAAATTCGGCCATACCTAATTCATGTTTTTTATCCTTTGCATGTAGATGTAAATGTCCAAATAGCACTCACTATGAAGGCAATAAAAGTTTTTGGACAGTAACTCAGTACATTGAGCACTTACTGGCACACCTGTGGTCGTTTAATTTAGTGTTGGTGACAGTAGCAGGGAAGGTGCATGGACTCGCAGCCAGTGCATCACTCTGAATCTGTTTGGAGATGGAAAAGATGGTGCTTCCCTGAATCTTGAGGCTGGGACTTGTGCCTGTTGCATTACCCTGCTTTGACAGCATCAGGAGGCATCTTGGTGGCTTGCCTGGGTTTCTAGGAATCTTTGTGTAGCAAAGCCTCAGCGGAAAGTCAATTGGTCCTAAAGATGGTGGGGATAGGGAAAGCAAGGAGGTGAGAAGTGGTGAAGTACAGAAACATGGAAATTGGAGAGTTAATTGAGTAGGAAGAAAATAAGCTGAAAAAATGAGGACAGCCTGATTGTTACTGGAGTGGTATATATGGTTCTCAATTTAAAATGTGTTGAAGTTTTTACACATTATAGCTAGGCTTTAAATATGTCATATTTTTACCCACATTAACTTCATGAACATAGAATTGTTTAAGAATTTAAAACATAAATTGGATCTTGATTTCTAATTTTAAAATTAATTTCAAATTAATTCTTTTCATAATCCTGTCATGCATTTTAGTCCTGTGTGATTTTGCATTAGTAGCAGCCCATTTTCTGCCACTTTTTTTATTTTTGAAACCTACTGAAGCAATGTGTCTGTACTACAGCTGGAGGCATTCAAAACCCATGTGTATTCTGGCCACGATTCATTTTTCCTCACCGCCATGAGGTTTTATTTTGCTAGCCATGGCTAACTCAACACACACTGTTGAGGAAATTTCCACATCTAAAGGCTATCTTGCAAAATAGATGATGTTTCATTATTCTCAGTGGAAGTCATAATTTAGGTAATACTTTCTTCCTATTATGGAAGCCATACTGGGATAGCTGTCTGGTTAGGGCTCACATCACAAACTGCTCTTAAAGTTGTCAGCTGGCTCCCCATGCATGATGTAGGGGCCATATTCAGAGCAGCTTTCCCTGGTTTAGATGATGCTCTCTACACAAGGGAAATACAAGGGAAATGAACTATACTCATTTTGTTGACTAGAGGAATATCGAAGAAGACACAAAAGGCAAGGAGCATAGGATTGAAAACATGCTGTTTTCCATATGTGCATGAGCAATACAGAGTTAAAGGACAGAGGAGGAATTGTGATGGGAGGGTTGAGGAAGAGACCATGGAGTATCAAGGATGTACACTAGAAATCAAAAAGAGCTTCACTGTCAAGGAAAAAAATTCAGTAGAACTCACTTTATATTGCAAAAATATCTGAGTGACCAGTATGCTTTTTTTGCTGCTTCAGAGCAATCCTAATTACAAGCCTGCTGTTTGGTGTTGTGGCTGCTGTATAACATGACTGCAGATAATGAAAGATGCTTGGCTATCCTCTTTCAGTCCAGTTATTACCATATTCAAAATTCTGCTTAAGTAAAACCATAACTTTCTTCTTTTTCTGTTGACATCTCTTACTTAAGGATAATTTTTTAAAAAATATGCTATTTGTATAATCCCATTGCATTCTAAAATCCTACATTGCATTCTTAACTTAATGTAATTTTTACTTCTGTAGGCACATGGAACAGTTTATAAACCAGTGGGTGAAGAGTCGGACCCGTGTGCTGCTTGGGAAAAAGCCAGGATGAATTAAACAATAATGTTATCTATATTGATAATAATGTTCAGAAGTACAAATCTGAGGGAAAAATATGGAATACTTTTAATGTATGCCAGAAGTTGTGAGCGTCTTTGACGCACGAGTATTGTGTATTGGGCTACACTAACCTTGTTCTGGTGGTATTTGTGATGCACAGACTCATCTGCCTGTCCTGATACTAATCGACTCAGGTGCTAAAGTATCCCAGAAAGTAAATTAGCACCTATCTGCATACAACAAAGTGGATAGCACACTCCAGTTTTGCTACTGTGTGGATTTGTGCTGCTAAAACCATCTCTTAAACATGTTATACTGTTATTTTTGGACTGCTTTTTATATCTTTTAAAGAAAGGCCAAAAATTCTATTCACATAATGCCATTTATGTGAATAGATAATGCAAAATATTCTTTAACCTGTTGTTTTTACATTGTTGTATCACAATGAATACATAAGAAACTTTTCACTGCAAAACTTAATTATGCTTTAATTCAGGGGCCCTTACCTTCATGAACATACTTTCCAAACTATTGCAAGGTCTGTCTGTGCACTGTGTGTGTTGAACATCTAGCCTGATGTGCTGCAATTTCTGATTGGAGTTTTTCCTCCTCTTGAATGGTTTCCTTAATAAAGTAACAAAACAATGAAATAACAAAAATGTCTTAGCAAGGCTTGTAGTCCCTAATTGTTTTTGTATAATAAAATGAGCAAATATGTTACTCTGTATCATTCTTTTTAGGATTAGCTGTGCTATGTGTCCTAAGGCCTCTTCTTATCCTTCCTAATCTTAAAGGCCCCACTACCTGAGGCTTAATAGACAAACTTTAGTTTGAAGGAGAAGAGGGGTTTTCGGCAAAATAAGAGAAGAATGGCCCAAAATATCAAATATTTTTTACACATAGACAAATGATCAGAAAAGTGCTGTAAGGGCTAACTGTAACTTCCAACAGTCCCTGTGATGTGAATGAGATGTGAAAGATTCCTCAAGGCAGAAAGGGCCTTTTTTTATTTCTCCTTTCCCAAGGATGGCCACTAATTACTTCATCTCCCCCTCCTACAGGTTTGAAATAATTGCATAATGATCACAAAATCCATTTTTGTCCGTATCTTTGTTGTTCTTCTCAATCAATGCCTCTCCTGCTCCTTAAGCTGGGCTCCAAAATTTTTTCAGCACCTCAGACAGTACCTTTTCTTCTTGTTTTTTCAAAATGTGCAGAGTGCATCATGGATACAATTTCAGTCTGTACTCCCTGTACTGTGCCAGGATATTGTGTCTCTTTGTCTGTCAGTCAGTGACTTCGTAGCTGGAAGCCACAGCCTTTGGTGCACTGCAAGTGCAAACCAGGGTTAAGTGCCTGGAGCTAGCCAAGCCCTTCAGAAATGTTCCTTAAAGCCAAAAGACAGTTCTAAAAGATGAAAACTGCTCTGAGAGGCCAAGTGTTAAATCTAAAATGCCTGGCAAGTCCACAGATATCCTCAGTTCCTTCTCAGAGGAACCTGAGGATAGTAACCTGACTTACTGAGGTACAGGCAATCCTTTCAGTTGGTCTGAATTACTGTAATTTGCCAATATTATTATCCAGTATTGGTACATGCAAAAAAAAAAAAAAAAAAAAAAAAAAAAAAAAAAAAAAAAAGAAGAAACAACTCCTAACTGTATTTAAAATTCATTTATGCATTTTGATTGTTAAAATCTAATGAGAAATCTGTGGCCAAATGACTCAAAAAAGTCCAACAGAAAACCACTGGTAGAACCTGATAAATAAGATGCAGAAAAGTCAGATAAAATGTAAAAAATAAAGTAGAAAACTTCATTTAGTTTTACAGTCGAGGGTGCTTCTCTTCAACGGTGTAGCAAGCAGACCTATCCTCTTATATGCATTTTTTTTTCCTAAATAGTAAGGGACAAATGATGGAACTTGACTAAATATGTGAGAATTATGGGTTATATTAATTCACTTCTGATAGTTTATATTTAGGCATTTAGCTTACTGTTTTTAGTAGTTTGGACTTGAAAGGTAATTTGTTAGGAATTTTAAGCATTTTATGCATGCTAAGCACTCTTCTTAAAATTAGGAGTATTACTTTGATCAAAAATTCTGCAACTCTGCTTCAAGACTCAGATGACATACGTAGGAGCGAGCTGGCAGAACTGGGCATATCCCTATTCAGGGCTATTAATATTTATCATTAATCTGATAGTAAGTTATTAAAACCTAAGTGTCCTGTTAAAATTTAACCATCCAGTAAGTCTGTAATTTTTTTTTCTTGTTTTTTGCTTTGGTTGTGACTTTTTTTAACAAAAGTAAGAATATATTGGAAAGAAAACCAGAGAGAGTATTCTATGTGTTTTGTTAATTTCTGTTTTGGACATAAGCAGCCATGGTTACTGTCTTGAAATCTGATGAAAATAGGTATTGTTTCCTCTTTCTGCAAAAAATCTCTTGCTATGTTTGATGATACTTTAAATTATTTGATATGCTTCAACTTCTGTTCTATTAGGAAAAACAGGAAAGAAAAATTCTACCAGAAAACAAAGGAATTCATGGAGAATTCATTCAGAAGTTTTCGAATACAGTCTTTTCATTTCACTCCACTTTCTTTTGACACTTACTTAACTCCTGTATATGACAGGGGAGACTCAAATAATTTTCCAAACAGACTGTTTGCTGAAAAACTCTGATTCCAACTCTCTCGATTTATGCAATTTGATCATGTCTTCACCTATAACCATGAGATCATGATATTACACTCCAGTTAATATTTCTGTATTACTTACAGTAATATATTTCCTTTTCTTGTTTCTTTTCCCTTTTTTCAAGGGGTAAGAGTTCATATCTAAAAATGAAGCCTTAATTTACTCCATAACATCTGTGTTTGGCATATTCATTGGAAAATTGATCTAGCTGTGATTTTTCTCCTACATGATGTAGCTTCAAGCTCAGTCTATAAGCTACTTTATATCAGATAACTACTCTGATATTGAGATCTTGCCTGCTCTTGCCATTGAAGCTGCTCAGCTGTTGTCACTGAAGTGGCATTTCTGTTTGTGGTTCTGATGGAGGCTTAGTGCCCTCAAGTGATACAGTTCATATTGATCTTCATTATTTTCTTATTGACCCAGTACCCACAAATAGAAAGATTTCTGTATTCACCTCTTCTTTATTTCTCACCTCTTTTCTAAATAGAAGTTAAAGGTCTCTCTGACTGTCCTGGATGTTTAGTCTAGGTGTGTCTTCACACATATCCAGGTTTGTCTCTTTAATTTTTTTTCCACATTACCAAAGATCAAGTATGCGTTAGAGCACCCCCTGCCTACTGATTCTTCTGTGACCACTGTGTGCTTCAAGATCTCATGGCAGAATAAATTGAAATGTGAGTTCTTGTGTTGAATGAACAGATTACAAGAGCTGATGCTGTTAGCTCTCACTTGCCATCTGAGACGAATTTCAGCTCAGTGGATACTCCTTTCCTGTATTAAGCAGTAAAGTAAAAGCTGACCACTGTGATCACTGTTTTGAGTTTCAACTGGACAGAGTAAGGAAAAGCTTCTTGCAGCTATCTTGGTTAATAGGTAGTAGCCAACCAGCCCTGCTGTAAGAGAAAACAAGGGACATGCTGACACCTATGTCTCACTTCCAGATTACTGCTCCAACCTCCATCTGCATTCTGCTGAGTTCTTCAAAATATGATTGCAGAAGGAAATTTGCAGAGCAGTAGGGATTTTTCAAAAGTATTGTGTTTGCCATTACTACCTAGTTTAATTCTCATTTTATTCCACAGACCCTCGTTCATTTGTTAATTCAATTTCTCACTTGTTTTGAAAAATTAATATTTAGGAATAAGTCACATATTATTTCCTATTGATACAGTAGATGAACTATTGAAAGATGAGGTTGTATAAAACATCGATTGTGTTTTTGTTTTTTTCTGGGGGAAAAATGTTTTTTACTTTAAGTATCATCATAGATTTTCCACTAAAATTTCCCCTTACTTGTCAGTGGTCCTGATATGGGAGATATGAGGAGACACAAGTTTCTGTTATTGGGATTTCAGATTCAGTTTTTTTTGTTTTGTTTTGATTTGGTTTTTGTTTGTTTTGTTTTGTTTGTTTGTTTTTTTGGGTTTATTTTTTTTTTGTTTGTTTGTTTGTTTTGTTGTTTTACATTATGATACCTAACGGGAAACATTTCCTTAGAAAAGTGGCCAGTATTTAGCAATCAATAACAGTGAATTGAGAGTGTGAACCTTGCAGCATAAACCAAGCGGTCAGACATAAGAGGGAGTGTGATTTTCATAAATAAAAAGATGTGTTTTGACTATAAAATTGGAAACCAGAAACTTGTATTGGCTGCATTACCTAGATGAACCACTATAAAGTTTAACATGCAATAATATAAGTAAACTTGAATTTAGGATGCAGTTAAGAGGTTGAGGAGATTTGAAGGTCATGCCTTATAAGAATTGTTTAGTAGCAATAGCAATACTTGTTAGCCAGGTTTCTCACACAGATTTGTAATTATACAGAATTTTGAAGCTTGAAGTATTCCACTACAGCTCTGTTTGTTATTCCACCTATTATCACAGAGCCCTGAGTTGCGCATTGTGCGTCAAAACATACTCTATTCTTTCAGAGTTCTTGGGGAGGAAATACGATGTAACTCATTATGCCCTGAAGATAAACAGTACCTCTTGACCTTTTCAAGAAAAGTTGCAATATTTTCTTATTCCAGAATGTAATATTGTACTGAGCCGATATCAATGTGATAAGATAAATGTTTCCTTTTCTAATGTAAACCAGTGTGCACTACATTTATATAAAAATCTTGGGGGATACCCAAAGCCTCCAGATAAAAAGGAGCAGCTTGGCTATTGTAGGTCTGCATTTTCGAATTCTCAGTCTCAAAGCACAAAGGGCAAACTGCAGCCAGTCTTGAAGATGACGGCCATTTTTCAGAATAAACAGATTTTTGTGTTGCCCTGTTTAGGATTCTCCTAAAGAATTTTCAAGCAAATTTTAAAAAGTATAGAGTTTGTTACCATTAAAAAAGAAAACAAGCAAAAGCTGACAAAAATAAAGATTACTTGTCTTTCTTCTCAGTACCAGGATCTTTTGAGATGTCCTGGTAGAAGCCTATGAGTCAGTGCTACACTATGTGTAGTTAATTTGGTTTTTACAATACTCAGTATTTCAGGAAATTAAAGACTAATGAGGAATATCGCTTTATCTCATTTCTTTTTCTGCATTCTCTGCTGTTGTTCAGAGCACAGTTTTCTTTAATCTCTATTCTTTATTTCTCCGTTACATTGCACATTGTGTGTTTCTGATTGATGAAGTTGGCTATGTGCAAATGTGGTCACCACTTTGGAGAGGGTTCTGAACATGGCAGTTTCAGCTTCCCTTGAGCCTGTAAGACAATGGCCATATCCAAAGGCAAAAATGTATTTGGCTTCATGGACTTTGCCCAAGTGTTAATACAGAGTCCTAGTCTCTTCATTCCTGGCAAATCTCTCTTCCAATGGCCTCATTTATCTTTATATGTTAAATCCTTTTGTATGCAGGTCTGTTTATTATGTGGCATGTAAAAACCCTTTGTTATTCATGTGTATTCTATTCACAGAAAATAGTGGCTTTAACTGCAGCTACGATTACATATAAAATGACATGGTATGTTTTAAAATCCGTTGATTGTTATTGCTTCTGCTCTTACTGCCTTCGGAACTTCATAGATATTCTGAATGCTTACTACTGTAAGCAAAATAATACTATTGCATTACAAAGCAGTAACATCTTTGAACCCCTTCAGGCTGAAAGTAAGACTATTCCAAACATACTAATCACAGCATATAAATTAGATTCAGCAGGTATTAAATTACAGGAGAAAAGAGCAGTTAAGAACAGAGGTAAGAAATGAAGTATCATTAAATCTGTCTATTTTACATATGTGTCATGTTAATAACATTTTTTCAATTTTTTGTGTATTATTTTTTATTTATTTAAACTTAAGCAAGTCTTAAAATGTAAAGACAATATATGGAAATATTAAGGTCAATATTAGGAAATTAACTGAAAAAAATTTTGAGAGAAGCCTTTTAAGTTCTTGAGTGAAACAGAAGCATGAGTAAAGATGAGTCTAAGATGTTGGGCAGTGTAAGGAAGCCTTGAAGTCACCCAGGGAAGAAGATGACCATAAATGAGAAAAGGAAGGCTGACAGATCTGAAGAAAAAAATATAGACAAGGTTCTTCAGGGCGTCACATTGACTAGGACTCTGAGAATAAAGGATTCGATTTTGGTTTGAAAACAAATGGTTTGTTCACCAGGGAACCAAGCAGAATGTATGAACTAGATATTCTCTACACTGGAAAAGAAGTATTTATAAACTAATGAGGTTTAGAGGCAAAGAACTTAGTGTTTGTGTTAACAGATGTGCAATCATTCATCTTACTTAGGTACTGTTCTCCCTTTAGTCCCCACATTTAAGATAGTTCCACATATCTGCAGTAAAGACAGTCCAAAATTTCTTCAAGCTCAAAGATAGTTTCTAGAATGTATATATATAATAAGTTTGTGCATTTTGTATTCCATAGTAAAAGAGCACACTAAGGCAGAAATTATATAAATTTTTGAACGGTGTTTACCACTCTGTCTGTTGCTTATCTCCTTGCTCATTGTTGGGGATAGTTAAATGATCTGTATCAAATTCATTCTGCATCTGTCAGTACCTGCAAGCATATAAACAGGCCGGTAAGATTTCTAGAAGGCAGATGACTGCATCACTAAGAGGACTGTTCTAATTGGCATAATCAGTACAAGAAATGAAGAGTAAAAGAGCATGAAAATAGAATTACTTTTGTACCCCTTGAAAGGAGGCAGTAACAGGCTGCATTTAGTAGCTCCTGCAGCTGACTATGCTGAACTTCCCCTGGACATAGAAAAAGGGCATTTTAATCTCCAAAACCATCCATCTGGCATCTTCCATTAACATTAAACAGAAAGAAAACAAAACATAAGGAGTGGGAATGGGGGGTGTGTTGTTGTTCAGAAAGATTTGTATATGACTTGAGGATTCTACAGAAATGTTAGCCCTTGGTGGAAGATGGCCCAGTCAAATCTCTGCATACTCCATTCTTGTGTCTTGTGGCAGAATGGAGTTTGTCTGTGCCTTGAATTTCACTGCCTCCTTGCATTTCTTCTTTACTAGACTGAAGGGTTTTAAATCTGTTTGAAATCTGTATACCTTTGGATATTGCTTGAAATTAGCTACAGTGTGAGTAGACATGAGAGATTGACAGTTGAACATATATAGTAATCAGCAAGGGCAGGATTTAATTGCAGCTAATTTGTACTGGTTGAACACCCCTCCATATAAAGATACTTTATATTCAATTATATGTATAATGTTCTGGACAATCAACATATGGCAAAACTTTAAAGTATAAGCATTTAATCTAATGCAGATTTGACCTGTCCCTTCTTCCTTTTCTTGTCAGAAGCTTTTATTCCTTTCTGTATAGAAAACAGTTTCAGAAATGTAACTCTGGATGCAGGACGAGATATCTTCCTATGTTTGGTCCTACTAATTATTGGAATTTGAGCATGCATTAAAGGCTATCATGTGAAATGCTGAATTTCCAAAATCTTCTTTTTATTTTAGAAATTCAGGAAACTTGCTGAAACTGTATTACAGTGTGGGTGAATACATATGGTTTGTGACAGGTTAGATACAACACAATAATTTATGACTGTGTGAATGTACATTGCTAAATCCCATTCTTTTCTCTCAAGTAGAAACATTCTTCTCCTTATGTTTCATTTCCAATTTTTATAAAACTATGTTATTGAAGCTTTAGGTGCCGTTGTTTTGTCTTCTTGTGACACCTAGGGAAAAAACCCAACTGAACCAAAATCAGAATTCTGCTATACGATAAACAATATGGGGTAATATGTTTGCAAAACTTTAAAAATATATTCTGGAACAGAGATTAAATAAGAAGTTGCAACAAAGGCTTTGGTTCTCAAAAATGCAGAAATATTAAGAAAACTTTGAAAAAAACTTACAACCTTGAAAACAAATGTTCGGTTTGCTACCACTTGCATTTGGCAAAATTTCAGAAATCACTTCCAACAAATTTAATGATTGGTTAAGGTGAAAATTCCTGTGGGCATTGCTCTTAGAGTTTTTTTGAACTTTTGTTACAAAACGTCTACTTTGGAATGCTATTAATTAATGTGTAAATAATTTTAAATGGGGCTCATGATATATCTTGTCTTGCATGATGACATAAAAGCTTGAGTGAATTCCATTTCAAATTTCAAAGGATGGTGCCTCTTAGGTCACTTTGGAGTCTAACAATGTTTGTTATAAAAAAGAGACTATCTATACTAGTTAAACTGTGTCAGACTAGTTAGAGAAACACTTGCCTTGAAAATTAAGAATGTCAGTTTAAGAAAAACTAATTTTTTTCTTCAGTAGCGTAATCATCTCTAGTCATTAAAATATCTATTCTCAATGATATTGTGCTGGCTTGATTTTTATACTCTGGTTACTATATGAGTCTCTTTTAACACCTTCTAGTTGGGAAGAAATTTAATTTCTTGTCAACATTACTTCCATTTTTTTTTATTTTGGTGCTATGTTTTTTTTTTTTTTCCACTTTTAAAAAAATTCTAAGAATTGTCCTTATTGTAGTTTTAGTTCTTGTAGTCTTTCTGTGATTCACCTTTTCTCTATGTCTTTTATATTAATGAAGGAATAATTCAGTTACTCTTGAGAGGTGCAAAACCTCTTGCCAGAATCTTCCCGAATGCTGAAGCAGAAAAATCTAGAGAAAAGTACTACTGATGATTAAATTGTTTTTAAATACATTCCTAACAATTTTCTTTTTCACAGTATGCTTTTCCTGAAAAATCTCATTTTCATGGTATCTTCAAAATAAAGAAATAAAAGTATTCATAATATTAAAAGAAAAACCCTTAAGTGCTTGAAATTGGAGCTTTTTACTCATTTCATTTCTTTTTATGCAAATGTCACTGGCGATACACCAAAGCCTTTGCAATGTTCTCTGTCATCTGGTTCCAGAGTCCCAGTCACCTTTGCTGCATAACCTGCTTGCTCCTTTGCCAGTAGCAGGTGGAATTCAGTCCCAATATTGAGATCTGGGGCCCTCTTGGATTTGGTGACTAACCTGAGCTCTGGAAATTAATTTCTTTAGAGCCTTTGTCAAATTGCACAGTTCTGAGTACTCAATCTTAAGTGCCTAAACGTGAGGATGAGAAATACTATCAGCCATATTAGTATGTACAGAAATGATTAATTATATGGTACTATTTTTGTGGATTTGATTGATGGTAATTCTGAAAACAGATGCTTTGGATGCTTTGGGTTTTTTAACACTGCTTCTTTGATGAAAAAAATGAAGGTTTTTCTTAAAACAGTGGCTGTTGTCAAAATTTTGATTTTCATCAGTAGAGATCATCCCAGATGCATAATGTGTCCATATAAAACTGGTACTTAAAACTCATCAGCAGATACACCATGGGAGATTCAGGACGCAGCAGTTCAGAAAGGAGTCTTGATTCCCCCACCCTGGAGTGTCTGCTCTTGTTTCTGACAATTTGCTTTTCCAGCCTGTTCAGATATGAAATCAAGGTTTTTTGACGCTCTCACAAGCCATCCCAAAACCACAACCTGGATCCTTCTACCAAGAGAGGCTCCAAAACAACATGTAGCTCAACTGTTTTCAGCATATAGTCATGATCTTCACTAGTAAATTAAACATACAGTTCCTGGATACTAAACTGAGCAGTTGACACCGAGTGATAATAAGCATTTTAGTCCCCAGAATTGGGATAGCTGCACCCAATACAGTAGTCAAATTGGTCTTTGGAAAAGTCTGACTTTTCCTGACTGTGCCAGGGCATAGCTTGGGAGAGCGTGGGTTAGCACAGGTAAAAAATGCATGCCCAGAGCTGTACTCTCAGCTTGCTGGTGCAGAAAATCACATTCTCAATAACTCTCCAGTTTTTAGTGTAGGTGAAGCCTCAGAGAGTTGGTAAAAGTGATATTATCATCATACCTTTTTCAGTAATGCCCTCCCTATATTTTTGTAACTCTATACATGAAAGCACTTGCAGGGTTCATGTCCTGTTGTTATTAATGAACCTGGGGATTGCTGGAGAAGAGGGTGAGAACCTGTGACATTCATCTAATATCAAAGATTGTTTCACCTGCTGGCCACTGCTCTTTCTTCAGGTAGCAGCATAAGCCTTATGCCATAAACTGTGCTCCAGAAAGTATTTCAAAGCCATCCCAAAGTCCTCACATAAAATAGTTTCTCTTCTGTTTTTATTCTTCAGTCCACTGTCCTATGGCACAAGAAGAACCCTGGGAATTGCAGTAGACGAATAGGCATTATCCAGAAGGCTTTTTCATAAAAGGCAAGGTCTTCTGACCAAAAATGCTATAATACTATGATGTCTGTCATGTATTTTTTCACAAATCTCAGAGATGAAATTATCTACATTTCATCCTGCAAAATAAAAAAAAATTATCTCAGATGAGACATAATTTTTTTAAAATAACAGCTAAATTAAAATTTACTGTAATTGTAACATTGTACTAGTATTGAGATAGCTAGTTAAGAATAGATCCATGTTTTATGCATACTTGAAACTCATGGTGTGAAGAAGTGATGGTTAAATGTTCATAGAGAATATGCACTGCATCCTGCCTAGTAAATTAAATTAAAAGGCAATATAGTTTCAGTTTACTGAGGTTTAAAATGTACCAAGAAGGGAAAAAAAGTTATTGTAGAAAGGAGAATCTGGAAAATACTTCTAGGACATGAAATCTGAACTCTACGATGTGTAAAGAGGAGTGTCTTCAGAAGAGAAGACTGGCTTATACCATAGTAAATTGATATGACAGAGGACTGAAAAAAATGAAAGCTGATTATTAAGTTTTGTTTTATGTAAAGCAAGAATAGTTGAAGCAATATATGGAGTAAAATTTATATCTAAACTTAATTTCCAGCATATTTTGATCATGTACTAGGTTGCCAATGCTTTTTTCTTACGTGTATGTTAGTGATAGTGATTATGTAATATATGCTGCATGGTTCAGAGGAAATATTTACAGTTTGATGCCAGAAAAGACTTTTACTGATGTGAAGTATTACATGTGTTTGGCACCAACATAACTGGGTGTGTCTGCTTTTACAAATGCATTTTTAGGTAATAATGCCCCTGAGCATATTTATAATTCCTTGATTAGCTTGCTGCTTAGGAAGATTATAGTAGACACCAATTCAGTAAATAGGATAATTTTTTCCTGGGTGAGCTTGATGAAGTGTGATAGAAACATCTACCTTTCATTTCAAATGCCTAACCTGTTGCATTGCTCATGCATATTACTTGGGAATTCCTTGCACAGTTGTTTTCGGTTCTCCAGCACCTAAATGCCATGGGAATTGCAAAAATCTTTATTCCTCTTCTGCAAAACAATTTTAATAGCTTCGGGTCTTTTCTTTTTCATCCCTGGAAGTTTCTAGTCATAAAGAATATACTTCCTACTAGATGTCCTCACAAGGGCTGAAACTGGGATGAGGAGCCCGAGGACATTTGCCTGTCTCTCTATACTTGCATTTTAGCTTAAAATTAAAGCTCTTTGTCATTTCACTCTTTTTATAATCTTCACTCTTAAAAGTCCCCAAAGTGGAGAATGCTTTCTCAGTAGCACTGTCTGCATGGACTGTTAAGGCTACCCTTCAAAACATACAATTCATTTGCCAACTACAGCAAGAACCTGAAGATTGGTATTCCTCAGAATCAGAGGTCTGTGTGTTGGATTGTGCCTGCTAGATAACCACAAAATGCACCAAAAAGTTAAAAGGTAGATAAGCAGTCCAAGAGAAGAGCTGAAATTGTAATTCAAGAAGGTCAGAGTAGACCGCAAATGCAGATAGCATGTATATGTTTTATGTAAACATATAAACCAATTTGTGATCATTGAACAGAGGTTCCTCTCGAGTCTCACTGTCCACACTTAGTACTAGATTTTAGTGCTCACAATTATTCCAAGGAGTTTATATCAGACCTTTGGTTTTCAGCACATTCAGAACTCTTGCCTAATGCCAACATTGATGTTTAGTGTCTAGAAATGGGCTGCTATTTGCATAATTTACTTTATCTCATATCAAGATAAGTTTTTACTGGTTTGTTTTTTTAACTGCAGACCAAACTCCACTTCTGTCTCCAAAATATGGTTTCTCAAAAGCCTTGAAAGATTGCAAATAAAATGGCTATAGTATTGCCTGTTTACGTTCATATTTGTTTCTTCCCCTAATCATTCTTTTATTTAATATATTCTTGTGAGTTTAGTTTATGTTAGCTGAAGAATATCCATAAGAAAAATATCCATAAGAAAAAATAAAAATATGCGCAGTAGGATTTCAGTTCAGCTGATTTAGCCTTAGCAATACAATATAGACTGATTTTTGATGTGGCTGAGATTACATAGTGACTTTGGATCAAATTAGTTCATTAAAAACATGATAAAAAATGGGTCAGTTTGGTTTTGCTTTTTTTTTATTTGTGGAGATGTCTGACCTAAGTTGATTTAGTGGTGCTTTGGACCCTCATTCTTGCCTTATCTTTCTCTCTTCTTCTTAGTTCTCCACTTCAGCCACATCTCTTGTTGTTTCTAGTAAGAATTGTAATAACAAGAAAATCTTGTTTTCTGCTACTGTTGTGTCCATACTTGGAGGTAAAAGAACAAGAATCCTGATCAGGGGCTCTGACTGCAGTTAGGGCACAGAGCATTTATTTCTAAGCCATCTCCTGTTTTGTATACACTATTTCTCTGTTCAGTTCAAAATTTCAAGGATAATTTCATAAATACAAAAGTGGTCATGTAAGGTCGAAAAATTCCAAAGAGCGACTCCATGTGCAGCTCTTGCTGATTCTCTGCTGTTAGCTCACCATGGAAACAAACCATGCTGGAGCTTCATGATATTCAGTTTATGAGAACATGGTGTTATTTGAAATGTAGCAAGGTGTTAGACATCACACTAATCCAAACTTGGCATGCTTTCACAGGAGTCACACAATCAAATAAACAGGGCTGTGAGACACTTTTAAAGATCTTCTATGTCCCAAAGTAGAATCAGTGCTCTTAACTGTTCCTTAAGATGCTTCTTAACAGGTTCAACAATAATGATTTTGAAGCATGTACACATTTTATTATACTCCTCAGCTACTCTACCATTGGAAAGTTTCTTCTTAAATTTAATTAAATCTCCCTACATTCAGTTTAAGGCCGTTCTTGCTTGTCCTTCCCATGGAATACAATTAATTTGTTCTGTGCAAAAATTTGCTGATGGTTGTTACTGCTTTAGGGTTGGGCTTCTTCCTGTTTTTATGATTAGACTTCTGCTATCTCATATGTTGGATTTTTTCATTGACATCATTATTACCATTCTTATCTGGTTACTGGTAAATTGGTCCACCTCTTTGAACTATTATGTCCCAAGCTGGGTACATTTCACTAACTGAGTCTTTAGAAGGTTGAGGAAAGTAGATAAACTAGCAGTTTTGTATATGACACTTCTAATTTTGACACTTCTAATTCCAGTTGCTTTTATCATAATATGATAGGATTTTTTAAATCTTCAATGCATGTTTTTTATCACAGCTATACATATTAAGTATAAGATTTCTTTAAATTATACACTTGTAAGAACTAAAAGTCAATAATTAGAACTATTGAAACTATTTAAAACACCTTTTAAATTTATAATATCAAATGTGAAACCCAGTCATGACCTTTTTCTTCTCTACTAATAATCAGCTGGATGTTTCAATAATGGCTTTTGTGCCTTCCTCCCATACACTAAAAGCCTGATATGACCATCTTGATAATATTTCCTTTCATGGTTACAGTCTCACTCATTCCTCTGGATATGGTTTTGTAAGGGCAGTGGTAAATCAGATTGTTATCATTCAAATATTTGGAGCCTTTTCAACCAGTGACTCTTCAATGGATATGTAATTTCTCACACTTGGATTGGCTGAGAGATTTTGATTACTATAATTACTGTAATTTTATTTGACTTTGGTACCATGTAGATACATTTTCTTTGATGGGTAGTTTTGGTTACTAGCTTGCAAGGAGGGTATCCAGATGAGGAATCTGTGCTTCTGATACTTCATGTCAGCACTCCTTTACCAGTGAGTGCAGAATAATATAATTGAAAATAAGTTGTAAAGACAGACACATTTCATTCTGACTTCTAAATGGCTAGGGCTATTTTAGGGTAAAATTGTTTTGGCGTTTGTTCTTTTCATGGTTTTTTATCTCTCTGTATTACTTAACAAAACTAATCAGTTCTCATATTTGTCCTCTCAAACTTGAGGTTCTGTTCTGGGAATCTTGCTGTTGGCCAGAAAAAAATGTTTGAGAGCATGCTTCCTTCTGGTTTGTATCTGCCTCACTTCTTGGTTTAGTTTATATCTTGGTGATGATTTTTTGTTAATAATTTGATTAATCATCTCCATGATTAATTAATTGTCTTTAATTTTAAAATTTCCTTTCAGATTTCTATCTGTTAAAACTATTGCCTTCTAACAGCTTTCTAACAGTTACAATGCTTCCTTTGATACTCTGTTACTTTCTACTCCCAAAGTTTCTCTGAATTCTGTTCTTAATACACATGGGACTGCCCTTGATTTAACTTGCATCAGTTCCTTTCTTATTTATAAATTATCAAATCATCTGTTATCCTACCTAAGTCAACACTACTTTGTTTCTGACTGCTTTAATTGCAAGTAGGTTTCGTAGCCAATAAGGCAATGTCTACAATGGACAGACCTGAAAGAAGGTCTTTTTTTAACCAACTCCTTTCAAATCCTGTGTATGCTTTCTGCCATATATGCATATAAACTTATAATAATTTTAAGGATATTTTTATTTCTGGCTTCACGCATGGGATAGCTGTATTGATTGTTCCTCTTTTCCTGTACACTTAAATAGCTTTTATATATCAGTTAGAAGATTTTCATTGGAAATAGTTCACACCAGTTTTCATGTGGAAATCTGACACATGCCACCATTACCACATTTTTTTTTATGTAGAACTAAAAGATTAGTTCTCCTGTTTAGCTATTACATATCCCAGTTTTTTAAAAATCACACCCCATGGAAGAATAGAGCAGTGTCAGAATATTTGTGAGCTTGGATTGCTGGCTTTTTATGTGTGTGCAGTTGTTTTGGTTTTTTTTTTTAAATGTCATAAGTTCAATTAGCCACTGTGTAATGTAAGGGAAGAAGTAGAGTAGATTGTGTGCTTCTGTATGTGTACAAAAAGAAACTGAAGTTCAGGCATGTGGGATGAAAGAAAGGAGATTGTCAGGTTCAAGACAAATTTTGGTGTTGTGAGCCCCTACCTCTCCTAACCCTTGCCATTTACATTCTTCAGCTGGTTTGAGCTTTGAGCTTTGGAGAAAGCATTTGGACTTGATGTCAGGCATCATGTTATGCATGGTCTGACATGAAGCTCTAATGACCAATGCAGACTCTGTCCACAGGGAAGACATTCCTGCAAATGCCGCCAAGACTTGAAGGATGTAGTTGTTATGGGTGCTTTGTTTCTAGTTCTTTGTCAGTCAAATAATGGGCAGTGAAAATTAAAGAGTTGGTTTTCCCAAAGTCTTTAGAATTTATTAAATTGAGTTATAGGGAGAGAAGCTAAATTTGCTTTATAAAATGAAAAATGTAAACTGCTAATTACTAGAGCCCTGTATTTATTTAGCATCCTTCACGCTGGAAGAAAAAGGAAGACACTACAAAAAAACCTGCAAAAAAAACCCCAATCAAACAACAACAACAACAAAATATGCCAAAACAATTAGAGTGAAAAAAATCTGGTAATTAACTATTATTTTTCACAAAACTAGTCTAATTACAAATCAGTCATGGTGAAATGAAAGGTCAATAACTACAGATGCATAATTTCTCTCTGATAGATTGCTGTTTGAAAATAGGTTTATGACAATTATGTGATTAATTTCCTTTTATTAAACAGCATTATAAGACTTCATGTTGCATTTATCATTTTATTACTGTTACTTTTTCTCTTCATCTGAAAATTAATCCTGTATAACATCAGAATAGAACAGAAACTCGGGTAGATTGAGGATCATTTCTTCTAGTGGCATCTGTGTACAGGGAAGACCACAAATCTGAATCAAAATCAAAGCCTCAGTATACTGAAACTGGCAGTATCAGCCTAAGAAAACAAAACACACATACCATCACCCCTGCCGCTAACCAATCAACCAACCAACAGAACTGTGCTTCTAGTCCAAGGAAACTAGAGCCATTTCCAGAGATATTCCTATGTTTTCTGAGCTGAAGCTTGAAGAATTTAAATATGAAGAATTTAATATATATAAATAATTTAATTGAAGAATGTAAATATGTAAATTAAACTGCGATCCAGAACATCTTCCCCTGCTTGCGCCCAGCTCTCAATGTGCTCTGCTGTTTTATTTTGGAATTCCCCAGGCATGAAGAGTTGTCCTGAACAAATGGAGAATTTTCCCAGCCTTTTAAAAGCTAGGCAGCCTGGGGATCCAATAGCCAGGCAGTTGTTTGCACAAATTCCTGTAGTGTTAATGTAGTAAATGTTTTCAAACATGTTCAATGTTCACTTAATCCCACCCTGTAGGGTTGCATTTACTACTGCATTTGGTGGGCACTACCACTTCTTGTCCTCCTGTCTAGCAGCCTGGTAGTAGGAGTACTTGGGATTGTAATACAGTGTCAAAGACTGTTGCCTCTTCTTCTTGAGCATAATATAGTTTCAAACATTTTGATCTCTTCCAGGTTTGTGTTCTACTACTAGGCAAGACACCCTAGTCTAGATTCAGAAGACAGAAAAAACTTTTTTCTTTTTTTTTTACTTTTTTTTGAGTATTGGCATAGTCTGATGTTGGGTTAATTGAGTGAAATCCTTCTTGGGGAACGTCTAGGTTTTTTAGATAATACATTCCTTGAGAGAGTTGCCAACAGCCTTAACTATCTGGTCTGCTTCTATAGACAAACACTGTAAAAAATGTTCATTCTTTCTCTTGTAGGTGAAATCTCAGGTTATGTGGCTTGAATTTCTATTCCATACAGTTGGGCTCTCCAGCGTGGCACATTTATCCTCAATTTTCTTTGTGTGGCTTAGAGAAAAATGAGTGGTGTTCACTTGGGAAAATGAGAGTTTGCTTTCACTCTGGAGGCTTCTGGAGATACTGCTGCTGGAAAGGAGTTTGGTCATCTTAAATTCAAGATTCTTTGAATAGTGCTAACTGCTTTGCTACTCCGTTTGGAAAGATTATAAACTGCTGTGCTGACTTACTCTGATATTCATTAGAGAACTTTCTGGGCAAATACAATCAGTGAGAGACAAAGATTTAGCAATATCTTTAGGAATAGTTGAAAAATATCTTTCAGGTTTGAGGATTTTGTACAACTATGGGATTGTAATTCTGGAATTCTTGTTGAAAACCAGCCAGAGAATAGGCCCTGAGCAGGTTATAAAGGGTCAGAGGTTCTCCTGAAATATTTTTGTATAATAAACGTAGCTATGTAATCATTTGGTTAACTTGTTATTCAACCAGTGCGGAGCAGTCTTTGGCCTTAAATCCAGCTTAGCATGTTGATACGTTTCGGTTGCATAGTGCTACCAGCGACATGACTCTTGTTTGACATATTCAGCCATTTGGAAACTTATATTTTACGTTCAGCAGGAATGTTAGGGTAGTCATTTGAAAAAATAAAATAGGGATTTCAAATTAGAAAAGAAAAGAATCTGGTTGACTTCTGGCAAGTGTTTTGGTTTTGTTTATCTACAGAGAATACACCTCTCATCAGTATAAATAGGGAGTGCCTGTATAAACATTCTTGTTTCGCCTGTTCCACATAATAGTTTCTTGTATCATATTTCTTTTGACCTCGCTATCTGAAACCAATTACAGGAGATCCATTTGGGCTGCATCTATTTTCATAAGAAGCCCAGGCAGCAGTGTTTTTCTCAGAGATGAATATCAACATCAAATATCCTTCTGAGTGCTTTGTTATTTATGTTTCAGAGAGATTTTGTAGCCTTCAGCTCTCAAGAATGTGTCATGCTGTGCTGTTTATACATTGACGATATTAATGGGCGTAGATGTCATTTTTCATTTTAACGTCTCAAATGCAACAGGCTGATAGGTTAAACATTCCTGGTTTTAAAGGAAGGATATGAGTGACATCTGTTTCTTAAAAATATACATATATTTAATTTCTAAAAACCAAAGTAAAAAGTTTACCATCTTTAGGTTACAGCTTTCACTATATTAAAATGGTAGAACTTTAAAAATAATTTTGAATCATTCTTACATCAAATAGAAGGGTTTGGAATACAAAATTAAGGAAGTTTAATCTCCTAGTAATATCGCCAACAAACGGCAAAATCTAATGCAAGTTATCAGCCCTAATATTCTAAGTTATTTACAATTATTTTCATTTCTGTTCTGCTTATGTTTTAGCTATGCCAAAGCATCATAGTAAATATTGAGAAGTAGTGTTCCCAATAAATATTTTACTAGAAGACACAGTGAGTTCTGGAAACCATATGCCCAAATTTTCCTTCCTATATATAGCTATTACTTAAAACATTGTAATGATTTTCATTTATGTAATTAAAATAATGTCTCATCTTCAGATTTTTTATTGCTTTTGTCTACATTGAATTTCGTTTTATAGTTTTACTAATTTAGAGAACTTAATTAAGGAAAAGTTCCTGCTAAGTTTGAAACAAGTGTTACTGGAACTAGATACAATTTTGACTGCCCCAGAATCTGTTGTTTCTGCACTTAACTTGAGGTGGGACTCAGCATAAATTTGATCTGCCAGATTTATAGGCATCTATTATTTTGTCTTCATTAAACTGTTTTTAGATCACAAGCTATTGTCAGGGAAATTTATAAATGATACATGGGATGGGTGTTTACTGGAAGCATAGATGCTAAACTATGAATTTTGTAAGCTACTTTCAAGTTGTCAATTTGTTTTGCAACAATTTAATAGCAACAAATGATTTTTTAGAACTAATGTTTGATAGTCTCATGATCTTCACTTATGAATAATGTCAGTAATAATGCTTTGAAATTAACAGTGTTTCTGGAAGGTTGTTTACCATGTAGCAAAATGTAAAGTTAAGCAGCACACTGGGAGAAAAAAAATAACATATGATGACTGTTCTAAGAACAAAGGCTGACAGTGATTTCTCCTTATGAGTTTTAAATCATCTCTGATCTCTCGAAATTGTTTTCTGTTCTTCTTCTATCTCCTGTGTTTACAATAATCTAAACTGCCACAATAAGATCACTGAAGTATTCAGGTAGTCATCATTTATAAGACATTCTGTATTAAAAGATAAGCCTTTACTCCTTTAGAGATATCCCAACCAGCACATATGAATCAAAATAGTTTAAGTAGTAGAGCCTTTTATGCAAGCATATCCTGTTGTGCTGCCTTGCTTTTTCATGAAGTGTGACTCTTTTTGTAGTTAGCTGTAGGAAGTCATACTTTCTTAGGCTCATTCCACGGGAGTATGCTAGCCACAATTTGAAATCATACTGTCTAGATTAAATCTAAGCTAGAGCAGACTGTAATTCTCTAATTTTCAAGTACTGTAAATGTACAGCTTTACCAGATGCTTACTTGCTTGTTCTATTGCATTGATGTGAGGACTGCTGCTGAGGAAGTTTAGGATTTCTGCAACTGCCCAAAATAAAAGATTATTTTTATGTGGGTTTTTTTTTTTGTTTGTTTTGTTTTGTTTTGTTTTTTTCCATTTCCTCTTACTCTAGATCTCTCTTTCTCCTGGCAATATCAACCCAAGTGATAAGGTTAGTTTTCCTCTATAGTCTCTCATGAATTCAGGAGTGCAGTAGTTCTTACGATTCCATTCAAGTTTTCCTTTTGGAGAGCACCGGGCATTAGGAATATAAATTTGCCACAGATCTTATGTTCATGCTTTGAATTTGCTTTTGCTTAAACTTCTGCAAGAATCTGGGACCTAATCCTGGTGCCCCTGAAATCAACAGATGCATTTAACTCTGATCTCAGTCAGAGAAGGACTGTCCTTTAGGATATGCTCAAGAACTGTGAGTGCAGAAGAGATCATGCACCCAGTGGTTCCTTGGCGACAAAATATTTCAAGTGCACTTTTAAATATGTTAACTTTTGTTTATTTTTGGCAGAGAGAAGATAGTTCTGTGCATCTCATTGCTTAGGTTCAGAAGAATGTATACTCTTTGTAAAGCTGACCTGTAATTACTTAAGAATTTGATGAAACAATACAGGGATTGTTGTGGGAATGTCTCCAAATGTTAAAAGTCTGCTCTGCAAACTTTGTACCAGAGCCTTCTATGGGGAGACGAATCAATGTTGTTAGGAGATGGTACTAGTGCATTCACTTTGTTTACTTTGGTTTTTCTATGTCTGCCTGCCTTCTCAGAAAACTTGCTTGGAGCCAGACTGTAGCAGCCCTCTCTCTGTCTTTTCATAATTGATCAGGGGATGACTGCCTTCCCTGAGGGTTAAGACGTGGCAACTTTTTCTGTTTGCTCAGCATCTCAATGCAGTAGTTCAAACATTGTTCACACCAGCTGGCAGTGTAATGCCATATGCACATCTTGTCAAAGCAACTGTTGTCATGGATACTAGAAACTATCTTAAAAACCAGCTCATTTGAGTCTAATCAAAATTGTACCTTTCTTTATCAGTTGAGAATCTTTATTATTTTAGGGAACATTGATCAAATGGCATTTATTGAAGTACATTCCATCTACAGTAGGTTTTAATAACAGAAATAATAGTGTGATGTATTGTAAAGCTATAACTGCTATTTATCGAGCTTATTTTTCTAAGGGTAAAAAAATGAGTTCTCCAGGTAGTTTCAGTGGAAATGTTTTGAATCAGGTTTTTTGGTTTATTTTAGGGTTTTTTTTTATTTCTAAATAAGTACCTCTTTATAACACTTGACATTTTAAAAATAATTTTATCGGGAAAAATAACATGATTAGCATTCTTTGGGTAAGTGGAATGTTTGTTTATATTTCATATGTTTAACTGTATTTGGCTGAGTTGTAATGAAAACGTAAAATAAATGAAAACATTTTCTATTTTGATTGGGATACTGTCATCCCTGAGCCTGATCTGGTTGGTTGAGTAATAATTTCTTTGTTCTCTGATTTTTCTAAGAATGCAAATTAAAACCACTCATTTTTATTTGGCATTAAAACTGCACTCATTTTTTTTTTGTCAAAGGAGAGGTTTCTCCTTGAATTGTAAGTACAAAAAGTGTTTTTAATCTTCAATGAATATCCTTATTAATTCACTTTCAAGATAATCTGATGTTGATTTGTCAAATTTAATTACAGCTTCTGGTAACACTTGAAGTCTACTTGCTTTTACTTCAAATTGTAATATGAAAATGCAAATTGAATGATAATTTGCAAGGGAGTGGGCATTTTAGTTGAACACTCAAAGACAAGTTCCTTGTGGAAATGAGGCTATTGATGCAGTTTATGATTTTTCCTCTTCAAGCACTTCAAACAAATTAACTTTATTTCCTGCAGGATTTCATGTACATCCATAAATTCTAGTGAAGTCCTATATATGTACTTTCAGAATATGTTTTTAATGTTTCAAGTGAAAAAAACCCAAACCCTGAAGTCTGAAATCTAGTAAATAAAAACGAACAGTAGGGGATTTTGTTTGTTCAATTGGACTTTTACCTAACATTAGCAATGAGTAACTGATTTCTTTCTAGGAATTGGTCGAATTTATTTACTTTTTTTTTTTTTTTACTTTTTTTTTTTTTTACTTTTAGGCACTCCAGGCAGCAAGGCAGCTTCTTTTACAGCAACAGACAAGTGGACTGAAATCTCCTAAGGGCAGTGAGAAACAGAGACCGCTGCAGGTTAGTAAAGTCTCCTTGCTTTCGGGACCTTAATCTCAGGGCAGAGTGCCGTGCTCGCACACACGTGAGGGGTGTGTGTCAGTGCCTGTTCTCTTGTGCCGTGTATGTGCATATTCACATGCTGCAGGTTACAGGCTTCTTGCTGCTGACTTCACAGAAAAAATTCACTATGGGATACAAAAGCCTTTTGTGGCTGTACATGCTTAAAAGGTCTAAGACTGAGTTCCGTAACTGTGGTACATTAATTCTTTATAGACATGTTACAGAATTGGTATGTGATTTTTATATCTACATGGTTTAAATTGTAAAAACATGTTAAGAATAGGAGCAAAACACTATCCATGAAAAAGAAAGAATAGCTAAATACCTCACAGGTACTATATCTAAGTGACAGAGAAGTGTTCAGAAACTTACCAACACAAGTGCATGAAATTAAATAAGCTGCCTCCGCCATTTTAGGAAAAAAACATATGTCATGAATTTTCACATTAGGATGTTGCTGTGCTTTAGGTTGTGAATGGGTAAACAGAAGTTCTGCTATTGAATAGTTATTTTAAATGCATTAGTAAAAAACATAAAGAGTTTTATTCTTGGAAAATTTTATCATTGTGGTATTTTTATGAGGTATTAATCCATTCATGCCTAATGCAGAGTTCCATATCAAATTGCATTCTGCTGACAAAACTTCTCTTTTGTATATAGACCAAATATGGATGCTTAACTGCTGAATTACATTTTGTTGCAGACAATTTTATTTTGTTCACGAAATTAAAAAAAGTATGAATCCTACCATTCTCTTCCTCACATCTGTTTTTCTGGGTGAGCATTTATTCTCTCAGGACTTTCCCTGTTTTCTGATGGAGCAGGGTGTTTTTATCTCATTTTTAGTTTTTGTCATGCATAATAGAGGACCCCAGGCTCTAGAATGTATTTTTTTTCTCCACCAGGGAAATATTGTGAAATTTGTTCACTTGTGCAATTTCTGAATGCGATTCACATTGTCTCCTTTTCTTTTTGGTGGAGCAATGTTGGACACAGGAAACAGTTCCACATTCCTGATCACCTCTCTTCAAATACACTGTTAAGGTTTTATTTATTTGCTCAGAGCCAAACAAGAATTAGGAATATTAGTAAAGAAAATAGAAAAAAGGAAAACATGACATGATGGCATCCTGTAGTTGTAGTCCAGTCCTGGCTGACAATGAGTCCTGGGACCCTCTCAGCTTTCGGTTCTTCTCCTTTGACTTTGCTGTGCAAATGCAAATTCACATTTGCTTTGTATCAAGTATCTTCTGCACTGATGGCACATAAGAAGAGTAGCCATAAAGGTTGAACCTTATGAACTATGTGGGATTTTAAGTTTTAAAGTGTAATTAGTGACCTTGAAGAGCTGAACCATGATAATGATTGATTTAATGGATATTGTGAAAGTATTTCATTCTGCTAGCTCCTCATTCTGAAAGATAACATGGGTTGTACAAGGAGTGTACAAGATCCATCTAGCCCTATGTTCTGTCTCTAAATTGGCCAACACCAGGCAATGCAGAAAGCATATGAAACAGGCATATATAGTGGTGTTTTCCCAGTATATGTTTTCCATATTTTTTCTTACTTTAATCCTCCACCTTTTAAACCCACACAGTCCAGGAGCTACTGAGCTCTCTTTTCACATTCTTTACCCATTCACAAACTTTCTTTTCAAGGTTAAAAATGTCTAGGGGTGCACTGTGTCTGTTGGGCATTGATGAAATGATAGAAAACCATGTTTGGAGGCAAAAGACAGTCATGTACAGAACGCAGAGGATGATGAGATGAAGAGAGGATGTCTTGTGCTTTCATGGTCTTAGAACACTAATCCTGACCTGATGCCCTTCAAATGCTAGGGGTTGATGTGTTGGTGCTGTATCACTTGTTTCTCAGGAGGAGTCAGAATCTCATGAGTCATACTTGAGAGGCAGGAAGAAGAAATAAAGCAAATAGTTTAATTTTCAAAATTGTTACATGCTTCCTAAAGCCTATATTTATTATTGCTTATGTTTCCAACTTTTTCTTCCATTATTAGTGTGTACACAGTGTCTCTTATTGGCCTTGAACACTTCATTTGATTCATTTTTGAAGGAGAGAAAAAATGGAATTTGCTCTCAGTCTTTGGTTTTATGTATCAAATACCATGTAAATTCAGGTATGAGCACAAACTACATTTTAATTTTCTTTTTTAGTGAAAAGGATGTATAAGGGTTTTTGATGTGAGTCCTTCGAGCTTTTCTGTTTCTGTCTCTTACTGTCCATTGTTCATCATGTAGCGGAAATTCGCATTTCCAATCATCATGTTGCCTATTTGACCAAATACTGTCATAAAATCATACAGCAGTATTATTTCCTTATGCCGAATTTAATGGTAACTTTACCCAGAATCTTCTAGCAGTAGAAATTTCTAGATTTGTGTAAGGGTTTTAAGACAAAATTGATGGTTATAAAGCAAAAATACTCGTGTTTTCGATTAAGAAAACAGACTTCACCCTATATTTTAAAATACGTTTAAATTAGTGTGTATCTAATTTCCTCTATTTCAGAGCAATTTACTAATCTGGCAACTGTCAATATGTTAGAATAAATTTATAAATCTAGTAAAATGCTATAAAACCTTTAAAAATAGCTCAGACATCTGCAAGCAAATGTGGCTATTAGGTAAGCCTTGCCATGCATTTCTTGTGCTCTGTAGTTTGATACCAACTATTGTAATGTTCCTTGAGCCAAAGAGGGAAAAAACTAATAATTATTTTAGTGGCCATCTTTCTGGGGTGAAAGTAGCATATGGTGTTTTTTATGTATGTTCTCTCTGTTATTTCATGATACGTTAAGTATTTTAGTGACTTACAGCACCTACTAGCTAATCAGCAAGTTGAAAGCTGATTGAAGAAACCTTCAAATTTGTGTCTTCAACTTTGCAAAAGAGGGTATTGGGTAAGTCATCGCGTTCCACTGTGCGTTACCGAGGGGATGTCTTCAGGGGAACTGCTGAAATTTTCCTAGAAATATTTGTGTCTTTTATATCCTCATGAAAAGCCTTTACAAATGTACCGCTAGCTGTGTGATCTATTGTAAAAGTTCAGAAGTTTTTGTTTTAGTTTCTAATGCAGAAGTTAGCTTTAACTAGTAGTTATCCTATATTTTCAGGGACAGGAGGATTATATTTAGATTGCGAGTTAACAGAATACCTGCGAAAATTACAGTTTTAGATAGACATTTGTCTTGATCTGCTGTTACTTTGATTTACATTTGTCTGGGTTTCACACTGCAGATGGCATAACTATTAGCATGTCTTATGTAAAACAGAAGAAGAAAAACATCCCTTTTGACAAGCTTGAGTACCAATTGTGGTAGTGATTTTACTTTCATGTATAGATATCCGAATAAATGTATTTGAAACATGTTTATATATGCCATTCATTACACTGATGCACCAATTGAATGGATACAATCACTACATACATTGATTAATGGCATATTGCAAAATGGCTATGGAGGGTTTGTGATGAGAGTTGAGGGGCAATATTAACCTGCATATGATGAGAAAAGAGCATTTACTATTTTACTGTGCATCCAGTAAAATATTGCTGTAGTAAGGTATAAGATTTTTTTGTAGCACCACTGTTTGTTTCAGAATATTTTTCTTTTCTGTAGAATTTGTTAAAATGGTAATCCACAGTGAAGCTTACTAATTGCTTTCAAGGATTTCTCTCTCCATCACCAAATTTCCATAGTAGGCATAACAGAGAAAAATGTCACCTTGGCTCTTAGAACATGCAGTTCATTTTCCTAGGGCAGAAAGTCACTCTCCTTAGAGCTACTGAAGTACCTGGTATCAACTAGCTTGAGTTTTAATACTGGCAGCTTTATTTTCATGTTACATTTACAGTCATGAGTGAGACTTGGGGTTCTTCAAGAACTGTGAGAGCACAAGCATAACCCAAAGGTAAATGCTGTCAATTTTCTGCCATTGGTGGGTATTCATGTACAGCATTGCAATTATTTCCCTTCCAGGTAGACAGTCTCTATGCTTAGACGAATCTGTCCATGATACACATACTGTTGTTGTCTGCACAGCATGGTGATTTGCACAGTTGTAATTCTATTTGCCTAGTTGTTTTATTCCCAGTAATGTCTCTAAAGGAGTAGTTTATTTTCATAGAGTCAGACTGTGAACATTATGTCGATTAGAATAAATAGATAATTATCTTCAGCCCCATAGTTTAATATATCTGCAATTAAATGGTTAGTTGTTTTTTTCCTTCAGGCTAGGAGATTTGTTGTTTCCACATCAGTACTAATGCATTCTATAAGATGATGGCATGCCATGAAATCATGACTCCTGGAATCAAAGGGTTAAGCTCAGTGTGTACCAAGCTAGTTGTATAAATATCATGCTGTATGGAGTGTTGAGTTGTTATGGTAAGCTTTGTTTATTTAGCATAAGCACTTCACTGAAGTGCAATAATTTGATAAAATTTAGGAAAAGTATACATTTAAGTTTAAGTATTTAATTTTTATTTCATTGGTGCAAAACATCAGAAGAACCGCTTTTTTTTTTAAGACGCTCAAAATGCAAAAATTTATCATGAAATTTAGCATGAAAAGATATTCATAGTCTCTTTTAACCTACTCTCCTTGCTTTACTCTCTCCTAGTTTGGTCATCTCCCGTCGGATCTTCATATGGGCCTGAGTTTAAAATTCATTGCACATAATAAATAAGCAAACATATCATTAATATTGTAACCTTTAGTTACTTTTTTAAACATATATAAGGAGTTGATGAGAGATAAGAAATAGGGAATGTGGGAAAAAAGAAGCAAACCCCAATGCTTTTAAATTATATCCTCTGATTTAATGCACTTCGACTTCAACAGTGCATGCTTAATGTCAGTCAAAAAGTGCCATTTTAAAAACAGCAAAAAACTTATTATGGTTGTAATATAGAGAGTTTTCTTTGCATTACATTAAACAAAATAAAAATAAATCTAACTGGTTTAAAGCTCCTTTTTCATAAAGTGCATGTTACATATTTCTGTTTATCTAATGCTTGCTGCTAAGCATAAGAAGTAGGAGAATTTTGTTACATGGTAGGAAACACTGATATAGAAAGATGCAAATGCATAATATGGAGTGTAAGAGGAGAGTAGTAATAAACAGTCTTTCTCCCTCTCGAGTATAATTCTAGAGGAAATGTGTGGCCTACATATAAGCAAACATTGAGGCTTGGGGTAAATTAAATTTGGAAGGTAGCTGCTGGAAAATCATAAGTCCCATTTTCCCTTGTAAGTCTATTCAGAGGAATATGCAGTTATCCTCTGACGTGCAGAAATTTGCATCAGTAATACCCACTATGAAGACAAGGATAACCCCAAGAGATGGAAAGAAGGCACGGAGTTATTTTTGCGTAAGGTGTAGGGGGAAGGGAAAGGAGAAATATCCATGTTCCATCTTATATGGTGTAGAAAACAGAAGTTACATTAAAGAAGAGGTATAAATGCAATAATAAAGAAAAAAACCAGGACATTATTTCTTTCATTTACAGTGGAAGTGTCTGCATCATAAACTTGCTGGGAAGTTCTTATTTGTATAGATAGAACTTGCTCAAAAGATTTATGACCTGTCTTTGACAACCTTTTCTATTCATGAAAACCAAAATTTTGCATCATGTTCCATCCATCTTGCTGTAAAGTCTTCAAATTACAGATTTAGTTTAAGTCACATCTTTCTCTTAAAAACCTGCAGTATTAAAAACATACATCTACTGTGAAAGTGGCATTAGTTAGTATGATTTCCTTTTTAGTTTAAAATATATATGCATTACCTTGAGGTGTTATCTCTTATTGTCATTTTCAGGAATATAAAATATTTTAGCTAACCTTATGTGTGATCTTTGTAACATGAGAAATTTTTAACTAGCAGTTTTCTAACAGAAATTATCGCATAACAGATTTGGAGCCAAAACTCCCACAAACAACTTGATGCATAGACCCCCTCTTTATCTTGACAACATTGTTGCAATATTATAAAATATTTTGGATTCAGAGAAAAGAAGTATTATGCAAGTTATGTTTATGGGTATTGAATGTGCAGAATACTAATTAGGTTTATTATGTGATCAGGGATTTCAAGAGGCATTTTAGCATTGAACACATGTCTGTGCAGAATCTGATGTGTCAGTCTGTTACTGTGACTGTCCGGGAATTATCACCTACATCACTGGAATGTCTTTTCTTTCCCCCTTTCTCTCACGTTGGTTCTGGTACTTCTAGAGAACTAGGAGTAGAGGGAGGACACACAGTCTAGCTCTTCATTCAGAGTCAGAAAGACAAACCTTCAGAGTCAGGTCTTTGCACAGCAGCTTTTACATGGCAAACTCACCTTTCTCTCACAGTAGAATCTGCAGCATATCTGACACCAGGAAATAATGCTGTGTATGGGATGAGCAGACTGTTTTTTATATTCTAAACTATAGGAATCCCCAGGTACTACTGAGAAGTTGATTTGCCTTCTTGAGCAGCTAGGAAGCCCTGAGCCCCTGCTGTCCCTGCCAGAGTAGCCAACACACTCGGCTGCAGTTGCTCCTTTTTGGGCTGTGTGAGTAGTTCCATTGCTGAGCTTGGAGGTGTAGGTTCCCTTGAGCCACTTCTCCAGGCTCTTGCAACATGTTGGATCAGCCGGATTCTCTTACTATCTGGCTCATTGCCCAGAAAAGCTCATAAAGAGCTGAGAGGGAAAGTGTGAATGGTTCCCCACTCAGTGTGCAGCTCTATTAGAGGGTCTGCTTCCAGGCAGGGCCCTAATTATGCCAGTTTAGGATAGCACCACTCAAGCAAGGCTCTCCTGATACTCTTGAGTTTGAAAAACACCATTAGTGTACATTGATTTAGAAATTACCAAAGCAGGAAAAGCAACTAAACAAAATATTCTACAAATGCTCTAGATGGGGGTAGATATATCAGAATAGTTTATTATTATTATTAAGGAAAGTCTCTTTTCTTTTGCCCCCCAGCCCAAGGTTTTTCCTTTCATCAGTCAGTTGTAAAGTCAAGAAATTTTTTAGACAAAATTGGAGTTCTGTGCCTAAACAATGAAGGGTTTTCAGTTAATAGTAGCATATGCAACTTTGCACATGAAATTTCAGTTTCTCTCCATGGCCATTCGTGGCATTCCTTGAGCTGATTTCTTCACGTACTTTTCAGATTAATTTTGCTTTGTGAATTGCATTATTTTCTTGACATTTTCTAATTATTAGACATCTTGTGATGTCATAGTTGTCCAGTTGCTTTACCAAGCAAGCTGACTTTATTGTGAGTGTGGGGAGCCAGCTAATCAGGAATCTGAATGTATGCCAAGATCAACATAGGCGTTAATTTTAGTTTGCCATCACTTGGGATGTATACATGAGAAATTGTGTTAAAAATGTTAAAATGATCCAAAACGATCATACGGTACACAGTAATGCTACAGAAGAAAATCTTGTGAGTGTGTGTGCTGATGAAAAAGCAATTACATAGCAGGGTGGAAAAGCATATCAGCCCATCCCATTGTGGAAGGAGGTTGTCAACAATTGCCACTTTGTTTTTCTAGGTGTTTTTATGCCTTCCTATGCTTCTAATAGTTTCTTGAGACAGGCAGATGAAATAGAATTAATAGTGAAAAATTTATTAAATACTACTTCAGTGATTTACTACTTGATTATGTGAAGCTTTGAAAAGCGATTGTATAATAATAATATGTATGAAAGGAACTGTACAGTTTCAGCAGCATTGATATGCTTCAAGGATGTTACCAAGAACTTGAAGCATAAATGAATGAGATTTTCCCACAAGTGTTTACAATAAATCCATTTATTCAATAAATATACTTTCTGTCTAACAGGGGAGATAGCTTCCACAGTATTGAGGAGAACCAATACCGTAACCCAACATGTAAGAAAAAAAAGTCAAAATCAACTCTGTACTTGCAGAAGTGATTTTTAAATTGATGCAGCTGTAATTTAGTGTGCAGATAGCTATGGCCTTGATGCTTAGGAATAATCAAATTTCCAAATTTAAGTAAAATATTTAATAGAAGATTAAGAGTGAAATCATAGGCAAAACAATGTATATTTCTGTTCTAAGAACAGAGTAGGATTCCATGAAAATCCTTGCTTTGAGGGCATAGTATCTAAAGGGAAATAAATAATGCAAATTCAGAGACAAATGGCAATTTATGTTGGTGTATGCAGAAAAATATCTCTTGATTAGAAATGGCTGAACCCTTTATCTGGGTAAGGAAGAAAAAATGCCAAACTCCAAGCCTTCCGCAGCAACAGGGGGCATCTATTTCACCCATGAAAAACAAAACAGGAGGATAGGGTTTACAAGAGGACTGGGCTGTTGTACAGGATTTCTATCTTTCAAAAATTTAATTTAAAAAGTAAATTCTAATAAATGATAGAAAATACAGGAAATAATACGGTCATGTGCTTAAGAGCTGAGAATTTTTTTTTTCTTTAGTCTTATGTCCATCACCTAAATGGAAAAGGAAAAGAGAATCTCAGTGTTTTGGTCACTGTATTACTGCGAATGACCAGAGATATAACATAGGTGAGAAAAATATGATATTATCTTAAATTTAAAACTGCTTCAAATTAAAATAGAGAGTTACTAATTTCAGTTTTAGAAGAGATCTTTGAGAGATCATCTGGAGTATTGGAGATATGCAGTCTACCTAATTTCTGGTGTTTTTTTTGGTATATTAGAAATGTACTCCATATAGGTTCTGCTGAAAGATTCAGGGTTCTAGTACTGATTCCCTGAATATCCAAGGAGTGAAGGTATCTCACTGTTCTGACTTTGACTGAAAGCTGGGCATGCTTGCCATACACCTACAGTGAGGTTGTGTAAATTCTGGATACATTTTTATGCTATGAAAGTACAAGAAGGTTTCCTCCAGAAAAGATAAATATGCAATTTGGGTCAAAAAGCAAACTTTAGGAATGAAGAAATATCTGTCATATTTCTTTAAAAGAGTTTTAAATATGGTAACATGCAACTAAAGTAAGCATGAATGAACTGTGGAAAAGAAAGCTTTTCACCATGCAAAGGGTTCTGGAACATTCTTCTAGTAGAAGCACTGGAACCAATAGCCACCACACATACATTTTGGCTGCTTAAAGTTACAGCTTGACAACTTAGAAGGGGATTTACGTGATGTGAATTAGGGTGATAAAACAAAAAGTAAAGCTCAGAAAGTCTCTTCTAGTCCTGAAGTGTTGTAGTATTCTTTGTTCCTGCTGTTTTCTTAAAAAAGGTAAAGACTCATTAAAGCTGTTCTAAAGGGATTTTAATGCCTTCTTAAAGTTACAGAATTTACCTAAATCACCCTAAATAAAATTATAGTTTGTTTTTTTTTTTTTTTCAGAAATAATTTTTATTTTCTGTGTATTAATATGCTGTTGTATGAGCAGAAAAGACTGAAGACTAGATAGTAACTGAAATTTAATAAAATTCAGGTAGCATCCTAAATACACAACATTTCATCTATTTAAATTCACTTTCAGTGTATGACCATTTTTATTATTTTAATCCTCACTTGTTAGATTACAACAAGGTATTTCTGTGAGCATAATCTACATAGCTGTAGCTTTTGCATATATCACCTGGACTTTTTCAGGCTGTTAGATACAAAAATGTATTGATTTCATAATTATCAGTAAGACTTGTAAGAAATACCACCAAATTAATACATATGAACATTTTTAATAGGACGACATTAATTCTAAAAGTAGTTTGTTTTTCATGGCAATAAACACACTGAAACGAGAAAAATTATTTAAAAAATCCAACCATCTTGTAAAATAGTTTTCTTCCAAAAATACCCACTTTCAGAATGTTCTAGAGAGTTTATAGTGTTAAGGTGATTGTTTCATAGTACCTGAGAATAAAATTAATTAGAGTTACAACCCACTTATGAGATCATAAGTGCAACCATTATTGCAACCATTTTAAGGTCTCACATACTATGATCCAGTAAGTCTCAGAGTCAGGATTAAGAAAGGGGGCTCTTTTCCACATTAAGAAAAGTCAAGTTAATGTAGCATCCAGAACAAATTTACTCTAGAATTTATAATTTTTGTTTTTTCTGCGTGGGTAATACTTGGTTAGAGTTTGCTGAGTGAGAATTCAATCATTGTAATTGGACCGGTGGGAGTACTTCAATACTCCAGCCATACCTCTAGAAGCAAATAATTATGACTTTGTGTATTATTCTTTAGAATATTTGTAGTCAAGAAACATAAGTGCAATTGTGTCAGCCTTAATAGTTTTAATGACAGAGTCCTAAAATGCATCCAGAGACATATCAGCAGCTGTTAAGACTGATTTCCTAATCCTCTGGGGTTTTGGTAACATTGCAAAGATTAAATTGAAATAGTAAAACCTGCCAATTGATTTTAGGGTTGGATTGTCAAGATAAAATATTTATTTAAATTTGTTTGATTTATTGGATTTTTTTTTGAAACTATTAGTAAGTTGCTTGAAGTTCTTTCAAAAAGGTTTGAATACAGTAATGGCATCATCTTTAAAATAAGTTCCAGTGTAATGAAAATCAACAAAATTATTTGATAACACATCTATTATATGTGGAATTATTTCACTTTTTAAAGTGAAAACTCTAAGTAATTTTAGTGATAGCAGTAGTGGACCCCTTCCTGTAGTTAAGGTGGGATCTAATGTGTCAGAGATGCTGTTGTACCACATGATTTACACAAAAATTGATTCTCAATTAAACCTCCATGAATGGCAGAGATTTTAGGAGGAATTCATGAACAGAATCCTTTTTCAGAGAAGAATCCTTGATATTTAAGTAACTTTTCCCTCCCCTGTAAAACTGTCAACAGAAATTCTAATAAGATTTTGAAAACCTTTGTTTTACCGTACAGATCACTTTATATTTTTCCTGTCTTTTCCTTGGTGATTGCACATCATTAGCACAGAGCCTTTGGAATGATGCCACAAAAATGGTGAAGACATTGTTCTTCCTCTTTTCATTCTGGAACATTTATTGTTGTGATTTTCATTTCCTTACATACAAACTCTTTAAGTTTCACAATTAATTATTAGTTTTAAATGTTTTACACAAGAAGGGTATCTTTTATAGAGTCATAATTTGTGTGCTTTCTCTCTTAGAGAAAAAACAGTGAGAAACTGTTGGTTTTGACAAATACTGGTCTAGACACTTGGCTAGATTAGCAGTCCATGATGAAAAATCCACTGGTTTTAAACTTAAAATGCATTAGATTTCATCTTCAGTATTGATCCCATTGTTAGGATGAAACTTTTATTTTTATTCTTCTTACAATTGTAGTTACTAAAGCTTTGTGTTACTTTTATTATTAATGGTACAAAATTTTAATATGGATCAGATATCCAGTGAGCATTCAGTGCATTCAGGGACTACTAACTGAGTGCAAGGAGGGAAAAAGAGCCACAGAGACCCCCAGAGACAATGCAACATTGATGTACCTGTTCTAGTGGAACTGAACAGCAGGCAGCTAGTTTATACTTGTACATCTCCAGCTGTATTTCAAGCCCAACTGTGTAAGCACAAGAAATAGGTATATATTATTCACTTTTAAGGGAATACCAAAATCCATTGGTTCAAGTTTTGAGTATTCCTTGGTAAATGAGGAGATATGATCCATACAGAGGTGAAGGTATCTCTGCTCTATTTTTTATCATCCCTCCAGCTATTGTAGTTCTTCTGAGGGTCCACAGGATCGAATTGTTCTCTTGTTTGTGGAGTAAAAGACATGAAATTAAGCTGACAGGATGATGTAGGATTTCAAGGAACATATATCCAAGTTCAGGAACACATCACAATATTCATCTTCCACTGTTTGGGCACTGAGTATTGACCACTGTTAGAAGCAGCAGCCCAATAGGCTGAATGATAATTTTGTGTAATTAGGTTTGCCATTCTTCTGTCTCTTCAAGCAATAGCCAGAAGCCAATATGTTTTTCTTTTGATGATGTGCTTTTGACCATTCAAAGTCACCTTGACTTCCCGCCAAGAAGAGTCTGGTTTCACCAGCAAACTTCACATTTTACAAGCCATAGTCGTTGGACTTCTCACGCTTTTAGTCATGCTTTTAAGATGAAAACCCATAAAAATGGGTTCCCCGGTCAACCTCTAGATGAACAATTCTCTTTCTGACCCAATGCTGACATCAGGATGATGCAGTGTGCATTTTACTAGCCATAATTACTTTCTGTGGTGGTGAAAAGATTGGATTAAAAGGATTAAGCTCAAGGAAAACAGTTGGGCCCTCAAATGATTTCAAGTTACATAGCCATTTTCTAATGCCAGAGTGTGAATCAGATGCTCAACGTGTGTCATGCTCCAAAAATGATTAAAAAGGGGCCTTCAAAAAGAGAAGGGTAGTACCTCAGTTCCATTGGAAGTTCCATCCCACTTCCATGAGTTTCTGTCTGTGTTAGAGCTTTGACCGTGCAGGCAGTGAAGCCCAGACCTTCAGATTCCTTCAGATTCCTTCAGATTCCTGGTCCTACATACAGGACTTTGGTGTCTCTCCCCCCATAAGGAAAAGGGATCTTCCCATTTATGTCTTCAGTTCCCATACGAATAACCCAGTCAATAAAAAGGAGAGAAAGGGTGCCTGTATTCCTTAGAAGTGAGGGAAGGATTTAAAAAAGCCTCTACAATGCAAATCTTTAAGTAGGTTCCATTCTTTTGATGTGTCAGTCTATCATCTACCATTAGATCGGTGAAAACAACTATGAAACACAGTATCAAGGTAAATTGTAAACCTAATTTTAATTTTATTGATGGCTACAGTCCACATATTATCTCATATAAATTGCTGCTATGAAAATAGGCAAAATGAAATTTTCTTATTGACTGTCCTGTTCTGAAATAAGCTAAATTTCAATTTTATAGGAAGTTAAGTACTTAACGAATGTGACAAAGACTTAGTGGCAGAACAGAGACTTAGTTTGAAAGAATATTTATTTCAATATGAAATGGAGTAATTTTTGTTGTATTTCAGATACTTTTATGTGTTTCTGGGTATACTGTTTTCCTAAGTAAAATATCATATATATTAAAAAAAAAGCTAATTGTTCGGTGTAAACCTTCCATGTTTGGTGTCACTGAAAGCAATGGTATCCCCTCTGATTTTCCTCTGTGTCTGACAAAAACAGAAATTAAATTGTGCTAGGAGGTGGTAGTAGTTAAAAAATATTTTTTATTTCCTTTTTCCTAAGACCAGTGTCTATGTTTCTGCTCTCTGAAAGATCCAAGAGAGGCAAAAGGACTTGATATGGTTATGATAAAATGGCTCACCTTAAGCGTAAGGCATATATGAAAGATTAGGGTATGATCTTACTCCTAGGAGGCAATTTGTGATTTACATCTCTTACATTGAGGCTAATTTTAGATAAAAGATTGTGCTAGTTTTTCTGCTGATCAACTCTCCCTAGTGTAGTCATCCATCCCACACTTCCTTTGATACGAGTGTTTATCATTGTGAAAAAATATGAAGGGAACTGAACACCTCATCAGGAAGAGTGGCTGCTTTTATACCACTCATAAAAAAGTGTGTGTACCAAACTCTACAGTAATTGCTTTCAAGAATTTTCAGTTTTAAAATCACAATACAGCTTTGCATTTGAAATGAGGATGTATGAATAAATTGATGTAGGTATGATGTTGCATCATTTATATATTATATTATATTATATTATATTATATTATATTATATTATATTATATTATATTATATTATATATTATATTATATTATATTATATTATATTATATTATATTATATTATATTATATTATATTATATATATTATATGTTGCATCATTTGATGTTCATATCAGGATTTTTAATCTAATGGTAAAAGATTTACAATATGTTGGGCATGTTATCCAGCTTCTAAATGTTATTACATTGTTAGAATTATTTTAAAATGCATTCGATGAGATTTTTTTACTTTATGCAGAATCCTGGTTTCTAGTAATGTTTAACATCAGTTGGTGCTTTTCTTCCCAACCTGGGTATTATGGATGTTCAAACATTGGTTTAATGTGCACAAGCTGTTTAACTTTGATCTTTCTTATTTTCTTTTGTTAAGTTTTGTGTGATACATATGGTGTCTCAAGATATAAATATTAGTTGACATGTCTATCTGGTTGAGTAGGACTACAGCAAACAGTGAATGCTTGCATTTTCTTCTGCTACATCAGCACAGAGTGTTTCTGAGTCATTTGACTCAACTTCAGGGATGTTTCTTAGTGTGCTTAAAACCATGCTTAGCAAAGGCTGATGCAGTATCTCCTCCAGTCAACCTATAAATAATAGTAAAATATTGAATTTGCTTTATTTCTTTCTAGCCTGGAGAGGCCGAATGTTTAGTGAAAAAAAAGAATAAGGAAGAATTTTCCCAGCCCAGTCCTTCTAAGTCACCTAGAAAGTACCAGACATCTGTATCAAAATAAATTATTCCCAGGAGTTATGCAGCATGGCCTCTGATTCACATTGTAGAAATGTCTCTCTTTAACAAAATAATTTTCCTTTTTATTTGTTTTACAGCTAAATGATTGTTTACTATTAAATTAGATACACATATTTTTAATGTTGAAAAATCTCAAAATCATTTGGTTAATTCTTTGCCTATTTTAATTTCTTATGACAGCTTACAGTGATCCTACATGTTGTCCAGACTGGTTGTCATTTGTCTTTGCTGCAGTTCCCAATTGCTGACAGTTAAGATCCCCATACGTTTGTTCTATTAGTCTAGAACTGGAAAAGCATTGTCAACTCTCCTTGATATGACAGCTTCAGGCAGATGGCATGCTCTTTTCTGCACTGAAAGAATCATCATAACATACAGTGTTATCTCTTTTGCAATATAAATTTAGAACAAAAATTTTTATGCTTTTTGATAGCCACCAGAGGAGCTGGTTTTCTGTTACAAAACTCCTGCGTTTGGGTGATGTTTTAGTGTCAGAATGGCTGAGATTATTCAGACCTCCAGTTTGTATTTCTTTTGATGCTAAGGATTGTACATCTGTCGTAGTATTTGATGATGGATCCCAGTCCAAAAGGACATTCAATTCTAAATACTTGTTCTGAAACACAGAAGAGTCTCATCTGCTTTTAGTAAAAGTATCAGTTTAGAGGTTGTAGACAACCCCCTCATAAAGAGCCCAGACCCTGTGATGGGTTATTTTTCCTGAGAAAGCTGTGGAAATGAGAACGTGGGTTGTATGTCTGTGCTGCTGATTATTCATTGAAAAAGAATTTAGCATTAGTATTAATATTGAGCATTTTGCATTTGGCATTATCCTTCTCGATCATTGCTGTATCAGGCGGTGTGTGATGTATTCAGTTGTTTCCCACATGTGCTGCCTTTCCCTCATCTTTCAGTTTGAATGAGTTTAACATTACAGAATGGGGCCTAATGACAGTCAGAATGCATAGGAATATAGTCAATGTCTTAAATTACTCAATTATTTCTTGTTTGTATATCAAAAAGGAGCAGCATACATGGAGGAAGAATGTGTCGTTAGTGTGAGCTATCGTTTTGAATTATCAGTCAACTGTGGTTTTGTTGTTCCTTTCATGCTCCTGGTACAAAACACAGAGTTTCTTAAATAGTGGAAAGCACCAATTTTGAAAGAGAGTGAAGTGGTGACCATTCAGTCCTATTTTGCTGGGAGCCATAAGGATTTCATTGGTACACTTCTATTGTGCTGGGTGGTGACTGCACATGCTTTTGACAAATTTCACAGGAGGTATATGTAGTACAATAAGCTGTAAAATATTGAGTATGTACTACGTGCTGTTCATCTAGTCATGGAAATTAATTGTTCATTGTTATAGGAAACAGAGTAAAAAAAAAAAAAAAAAAAAAAAAAAAAAAAAAAAAAAAAACCCAGAACAACAAAGAGAGGCAATTTATTCTCTTTATGTTATCACTGATGAATATAAATTGTCCAACCAAAAATCTCTTTTCTGTGGGTTCATGTAAATTCAAAACAAACATATAAACAGAGGAAAAAAAAAAACTTGATGAGAAGGGTTGGTGTGTTTATGTGACTCAGTGGCGTATTCAGATTATGTGGTATGATTTGTTCTGCAGCTGCTTCAAATTAAGAACAGGTGTAGATGGAAGACTATGCAAATATTCATATTAATGTAATTGTCAAATTGGTGTGTTTATCACTGTGGCTTTAAAGAGAAGACCATACTCTTATTTTACATGTAAATGAGCTTTATTCTTGAGAGCTACTATTGGGTAATGAGCTTGTAAAGGAGAAATTTCCAGCATATGGTGAAACATTTCTAAAATGTAACATTTTCTTGTGTGTCAATTATTTTTTATATATTGTATAAACAAATTGTAATCTGCTTTGTCTTCTTTGGAAAAATAACGTAACATAACACTGCATAACTGTTGTAGGTCAATTTTTTATCTCCTTCAACCATTTACTGTATATTTACAAACCTTAAAGTCAGACTTTAGACCTCGTTCACTTTAATCTTTAAAAAGTATACATAGGAGAGAAAATGTGTTTTAAAATGATTTTATTTTGCAAGACCAACTCTATTAAAACAATCATAAACTGATTGTCTAAGTTAAATATAAATTTTTAAACATTATTTACCTCATGTTGCTAGTATGCATAATTATATAAATGATCAGCTGAGTTTTGTGGGTTTTTTAGATCAGAGAGATTTGGTACAAAATAATGTCCAAAATGAAGAAATGATGGGAACTTTTTATTTTCTTATAGTATGGAGCTAGTTAACAAAAGTTACCCAGTAAAAAATCAACGAGTCCTATGAATCTGTGTGTTAGTGTATTTTCTTCCTTATATCTTTTGCAAATGTTTAACATTTAAACATAAATTATTAACAGAAATTTATATTCCGTTAAAAGAAAACACTAGGTACTTGGGGTTTGTATATGTCTGCATATACAAGACAATTTTATATACGCTGTCAGTGAGGTAGGTTGCATATTTGAAGCTGGGGTTTATGCACTGTGTGGGATGCTTTGCCCTGGGAATCTGGGCCAAACAGTTGAGAAAATCCATGTGTCTCAGGAAGCAGAGGCTGAGGGCACTGGCTGCCAACAGCTGCCTGCTGGGCAAATGAGACTCGAACAAGGTCTTTCTGCTTTTCTGATTCCTACGGCCATGGCTCAGGTGGGGTTTCCTATTTATTTGCAATAACAAAAAGAAAATTCAGTTTTGATTTCTGGATATGTTTCGGCAAAAAAAGTGATATCTATAGTTACTGGGTTCAGTGCAGAACCCAATGGCATCAAATTTCTTACTATATTATCATCAAAGCTCAACTGGTAACTTATGCGAACAACCTAAAAGGCAGGTGCAAGAAGTTTAAAGAATACAATCCTTAAGTCATGAGCAGTATGTTTCTCTGAAGCATCTCTCAAGAAGGAGAATAACTCTGTGTTTAAGAGATGGCTTCATCCTATAGCAGGTTATTTAAAATTGCATTCATTTCCATGGTGCTCAACTGGTAACTGCTTGCCTGTTAGCTTCCTATGAAATCTTTCATTCATTTATTAGAACGCTCTTAATGTAATAAAACTATATAAGAAAGAAAAGATTTGCAGGAACTTCATTATGTATGCAGAAGATGTTAAAGCTTTTCTTTAGGGTTAGCTTGGTTGTATCACTACAGTACAACTGTCAACCAGATAATACAGCAACCTCCTTTTCTAATAGATTTGAATTATATGCATCATTTCAGTAGGATGTTATTGTGGGGCTAATTATCTTTGCATTTAGAAAAGTTTTTACTTCCACTTGACTGCTTGTTGTTGGAGATGTTTGCATGCAGAAATTTCATTCATGCTATGCAATATGGGTCCCTTCCAGTATCACTTAGAAATCACCATAGTTCTATTTCTGTCTTGGAAATAAAGATGAAACTTGGACATTGCTGCGCAGACTGTGTGTATTGGGGAGCTGTGTGATTCTGTCACCCTTGTAGAGACGGCTTTAAAACAGATGTACCAAGCCATTTTGGCTCTATTAAAGTTCTCACAGAGTTCTATGGGAAGTCTTTTGAGATTAGGAAAAAAAAGCCCCAATACATGAGAAAATAAAAAGACAAAAAAGTGCCTTCCAGTGACACTCATCACTAATATCTTTTTAACATTTCTTGTATGTGGAATATCAACAATTTCCTGGGCCATGCGGCAAATCATGTAAGTAGAACTGTGTCTGAGCTTATTTGCAACCCATTTATATCATTGTAGTTGCCTAAGCCAGGACCATTGCTGTTTACATGCACAGGTCATGGTGTTTGTTTTCTCTTGGAGAGAAATTTTGGGTTCAGAAAGGGATGACATTTTGATTTTTGAGATTGACTTTGTGCACTTCTACTTATGTCATCTCTTGTCAGACTGGTAGTTGCCTCAACATCTGTATTGTCATTTAGTCTTGCTCACATGTGCAGAATTAAATGTCACTGACTTGGAACCAGGAAGAATCTGATGCCCAGCTAAGACTGGAGAGGACACTTTTAGGTCTTTTAGTCTCCTTTGTGACTGAAAATAGTCCATCCACTCATGTGACCTATAAATACTACTAAACAGATTCTCTGATGTTGTTAAGAATCAGCTGGAAAATGAGACATTAGTAACACTCTTGATTATTCTTGCGCTTTTCTTGCAGCATATGATATCTGTGGTCAACAGTGGTCCTTGATGAAAATCTATCAGTTGTAATAATGCCTCAGGAAATGAGAAATGGGCATTTCATGGACCCTCGTGTAGCATAGCTTCATTGACTAGGGAGCTAGACCCAACCACATCATTGTTGGTCAAACAATTCTAAAGGAGAATAAAATTTTCAACATCTGAAAAATGAACTGTAGGTATATATAATTGCTTAAAATTAAAACAAAAGATGTAGTGTAAAGTCAGATAACATATACTTTTTATTGATAATTCATTATGGCTTATAGAAATCTGCTGATTATAAGATGTACGGCATGCATTCATGTCTATAAATACACATGAACACATTTTATTTCTTTTTGGAATGACGACATGTTTGTTACCAATTTTTTTAGAGTTTATTTTCTTTAGCAACTCAGAAAATAAGATGAAACATTTTAGTTGTGTGAGAGATGCTATTTTCATTCCGTTCAAGATTTTCCTGTGTTCATATTCAGTTCAGATCTCCAATTTCTGTCTTATTAAAGGATCGCTATCTTGTAATCCTTTTATCTTCTTTGCATTGCTACTCTTCTTCTGTAAAGGAGGAAAAAAAAAATTACTAAGACAAAAAAAAGTGATCTATCGCAGCCAAAGCTCAGGCCAATGTCCCTCCATGCATTAGTCAGCAAAATCATTTGTATAGCAAAAGACTGATTGTCCATCTTCTCTTTACTCAACAGCTGAAGCTTCAAGCAAGAAATTTGAAAATGCTGTTACAAGTTAACGTGCTATGCAACTTTGTCTGCAACTCACTAAGCTGAACCAATGTTACCATATAAAGAACACACACTTCAGAGTTGTACACAGGATCATAGATTTGTTCTTTAAATTCTACTTTCTCTTGAGGAAAAATGTTCCCTTATTTCTTTTCTTTCCCCCATTCAGGAGTCTAATTTTAGGGCCAGACTTTCAGTTAAGTTGGGTACCAGGACTCCATTAACATCAGTGTAAGCTGCTGCTGCTCAACACCTTTACAGATGAAACCAAGAAGTGTTTAGGAAAATTAATTGCTACAAGTTAGGCTTAAAAATGCATGTTTTTCTTCACAGACTCCATCAGATTTTGTTCATATTTATCAAACATTATTTATCTTTTTCTAGATAAATAGAATGATAGGCTTTTGGTTTTGGTTCAGGGTTGGGTTTTTTTCATTTGTATGGTATACTCTGAACTAAATAACAATTTTTGAGGAGACTGGTGGATATTTTGCCAAATAGTTCTAAAATTATGTGGGGTGTTTTGATCTTAACCAAGGTTACAGCTGCAGAGCTGTAAAGCAGTCAGTTTTCCTTATTATGACTAGTTCTACAACTTGTACTGTTTTAAATTGCCTGCAATTAGCATATTTCAACCTTATTTTTAGGTTTAAATTGCAGTGTGAGAGTGTGCTCTCCTCTTAGCTAATTAGTGCTATCAAGGAACAGTAGGTTACCTCATTAGTACCATGTGCATTTAATTAAAGAAGAGAAAATTGGAGTTAACCTCATAGTTAATATTTTCGCAGAGTGCTACAATGCCAACACCTTCAATTGGAGTCGCACCCCTGTGTATCTAATTATTCACTGGTGCCATATAAGGTTAGGAAGGATACTACCATGCTGTTGACAAAATAATTTAGATGGAAATCTGTTTGCTGGTTTCTGATATGAAATTCCAGTTAGATTAGATTATTTTTACTTAAGTATTTTGGGGTCACAAAAGATTTTTATCATCTTCCTATCCTCTCTGTTATCTTCACACCCAAACCTAGGAAGGCAGGCCCAGAGCACATGAGGCACTTCGTCTCAAGCAAGTGGTGTCTAATCTTCATCCATGCCTTGCAGGTATTGTAGCAATCTGAATATTACCATTTTATTTTGGCTACAAGTATTTCAGAAAGCAGTAGTCTGATATTGTACTCATGGAAAGAATAATACACAAATGAGACCAGAATGCAGATACCTGCCCTTTGTAAACATGGTTGGAATTTCTTATGGCTTGCTTTGCTTTTCAATTTTCTTTTCCACCATGCTGCTTCACATATAGTTCTAGAGGGCACGATCTATCACAGAGATGAGAGCCTTCAGCTCCTTTAGGTTTCAGTGAAGTTGAAGGTGCTTATTGTTTGTACTCTAGGCACTGTTATTCGTATCTGTTTACCCACAGACCAGATTTTTTTTTTTTTTTTAATGTATAGCATAGTATGAATTTAAAAGAATTAAAAAAAGGGAAAAAAATCTTTTTTCTTTAATGAATTTGTGTTGCTAGTCATTTGGCCTACAATTTCCAGTCTGTAGTTATATTGAGTGAATATGAGTTCTGTATTTCAGTTTTATATTGGCAAGCTGTACTGGTTGCCTGAACTTAAATCTCTTGCAACATCCATGTAGTGCTGATTTAGCAATCTCTTGAGATATTTTTAATTTTGAATATATGAATGTTCCCATTACTAAAAAAGAGTAAAAAAGATAAAAAAAAAAAGAGTTTAAGTTCACCTTTTTCAGTTTGCTTGTCTAAAATTGAATAGCTCAGCACTCACAGAGCCAAATACTCACGAAGTGGATTTCTCTTCTGAATTTTGTTGTCCATTGCTGCTAATATGACAAATAATTTTGAGTAAGCCATTATGTGATTCATTTTTCCCATCTGTAAAATGGAAATGCCTTTACTTCATGCAGGAAAATGATTTAAGGGCAAATAATTGGTTTTTGCACAATACTCAAGTACAAAGCCACCTTGTACAAGAGTATATCAGTGCCAGATCAACTTCACATGAAGTGCATTTAATTATTGTATCTGTGGGATTATAACTGAATCCTTGAAGGAGGGGTTTTTTCAGAAGTCTTCATACTAAATCAAGTACTTTCTTCTCTGTTCTTTCAGATTATCTGTCTCAAGTGCTTATATTGGCACATACATGGGTGCTTTAAATAGTCACTTTACAAGCTTACTTAATGCCAACCACTTTGACATTTAGCACTGCTGTTCAAATGAAAATAATAGCTGACCTTTTTAAATTTGGGGGGTTTTTTTACTATTTTATAGGGAAGTAGAAAAGAGGCTCTTCAAACATTGGTACTTTCCCGTATTAACTTTCCAAACTGATGATCCTTAAGGATCTATAGTAAGTTGAAAGGAATCCAATGGCAGGGTGGAACTCTGAACTTGGTCACTTTGACAACTGGATGAAGTTTCCATGTGAAAATAAACAAACTTAGTATTCACTTAGCTAACTTTCTGTTTATGTATTGCTGCTAGAAAAATGTGGAATTACATGATAGATCCTTTTTTTTTTTTCCTGTCTAAATGTATACTCTTTTTTTAATATGATATGCTCTTTGACTGTCAAGGTGCATTTGAAAATGCAGAAATTAAACAATTCTGTTTTCTAGGACCTGTTAGGAAGAGTTCAGATTACAAAAAAGTTTTTAGAAATAAAAGAATAAGAACTTTTCGTTCCTCCATTTATGTTTCAAGAAAACTACTTAAAAACATGCCATCAGTGTAAGTTGTTAGCCTGACTTCAACCACTATCTTTGTGTAATGTGTTGTGAAATAGGGACTAGTTTCATTTGTATTGGAAAGAAACTGCAGCTCAAATTACAGCCCTTGGTGGTATCATTGCCATCTCTTTGAAAGATCTTGTTCAGCTCTATCAAGAATAACCAGGTAATAAAAACAAGGTCTACGTGGTGAATAAGCAATGACTTGTGTTTGGTTTTGGTTTAAACCTTCAGATTCTCAACATAGCTGCTGCCTGGACCTCTTTACCGACATCCACACAAACTGTGCAAAGCACAGATCAAGCTAGGAATGAAATTTCATATACTCATTTCCAAAATCTGCATGAAAAAAACATCTAAAGAAGAACTTTCATCTGGACAACTTTTCAGAGAATCCAAATAATTTTTTGCAGTGTCTTTGATGAACTGCTACCAGTTTGGTGTTCCCCTTCTGTAATAATATTTGGTAGAGTCAGGCCATCTATGGGTAAAACATTAAGGGATAAGGAGATACTTTTAAACCCAAATTTTCTACACATATACTTCAATTACATTTTATAATATTGCTAGTAATTATAGTTGCTGCATTCTCTAGTTTTTGTCTAGAATTGTGGTTTTTTTTTTCCTTTCAGTGCTTGCTAGTGAACTTAGTAATAAATTCACATGTTGGTATGGATTTTTTGGGGTTTGGGGTTTTTTTGATCCCTATAGTTTCTGTTATTCAAGTTTATTTTTTGGTCATGTCATTTTTCCAGGGAATGTATTATTTATTTTACTGGACTTAGTCACTTTGACACCATTTGAACTGACAGAATATAAAGTAAACAAATGGTGTTTTTCTGAGGAAAGTGGCAGATAAGCAGGGAGAAATATTTATAAATGAGTCAAAGTTCTTTATTGGTATATTCAAAAGATGAATAAGTATTCCAAGATAAAAACAACATGAGCTCTGTGTTTCTGTAAAATATCCTACATTATATGTCAGTTTGGGTGAGGAAAGTACATATAATACAATGTATTATATGACAGTTGTAAAATTGTCACTTCTTGTTTTGTTTTGTCTCCCTGTGTAACTGCAGAACTGCGAATGTCTTTACCTCTTGAATTTTCTTTGCTGTATTAAGTTTCTTAAAAGGAAACTTATTTTTTTAAATCACTCTCCACTTCTACAAAATTTAATTTACAACTGCATAAAGGAAATTACTGTAGTTTAGGCAGTCAAGCATTTTAACAGATGCCTAGAAATGTACAAAGGAAAGAATGATTATCAGTCCTGAATTGTGGATTAAGAGGATCATGCTACACAGAGTACTGTCTAAAAGTAGCAATTTAATAGAAAATGTGGATGTTCATGTGAAGAATGTCTCTGAGGTTAAAGATAGCATTTAAAACAAGATTTTTTTTTAATCATTATTATTATTTGGTAGAAGGTTTGCCTAAAGATGCTTGTCTTGTGAATATTTTTATTTAACATTACAAGCAGCTTCATTGGGAGTCTTAGAGATATTTTTTCCATGTTTTGGTTTTGGTTTTTTGTAAAGTTTTGGTTTTGTTAATTTTTTGTAGAAGGGGAAATTCCATTAAAAAAGGAGAATTCTCATTTTGGACTGCAGAAAATGTATTGAAAATGTACCCGAACTCGCTTCAATGTCTGTGTTACACAGCACAAATAAGCCGTAATTCAGGAAGTACCATTCACATGTATATAAATGGAATTTTTTAAAAATCACTAGGTAAGTGAGATTTCTGAGGTTATGGAATATATTCTTCAGACACAGTTCCTTGTGCCTTTTTTCCTCATAAACTGGCACTGCTTTTTTGATTTTTTTGAGGGCAGATTGTCTTCTTTGAAGTCTGCAGCAGGAGGAGAGATACTTTTAAAAACTTTGTATGTGTGTTCTTGTCCTGTAAACTTAAGTAATACTTTTGCACAAGACCCTCAGAAAACCATTTAGTGGACAAAATCAGCACAGGGTTTCTCTAATTCTACCTTTTTAAGCCCTGGGATGACCTAGTCCATTATTTCAAATGTCACCTCTGTGTTAGCTCACAATATATCTCAGGTAAGGAATATCACACTGTGCACAAGTTTTTGTCAGCATTTCATTTTATGTCAGAACAATATTTGAGAATGGTTTCCTGAACAGCTAGCTCAAGCATAGACTGCAGCAACAAAAAATTCAAGGAATGCTTTTCCAGAGGCATTCTCCCTCCTGCCACAAATAAAAATCATTACTTGATGGCAAAATTATTTCTTTTCTCTCAAATGCACTTTATTGTCAGCAATCCAAACAAGCAGTGAATTTTATCCATTTATAGCATCTGAAGATTATTTTTGTATCCAACACAAACTTTTTTTTTTCATGTTTTGGTCTTTTCTATACAGCTACATTACTTTGATTATTAGAACCTTACCTAAAAATATCTTTTGCTAAATTATAGCTAGTTTTACTAGTTGCTTAATAATTTTTTTTTTAAATTCTTTTCAAATTATGATCTATGGCTGAATATTTGGTGCATTAGTTTGATTTTTTTCCTTTCTTTTTAATTGTTGTTGGAGCCAGTAAATGAATTGATAGAAGCTGATTAAGGAGGAGCATTTGGTATGTTATTAATAGGAGATCTCTATAGAATACCTGAAGAATCTATAGAATTCTATGCTATATATGGAATACCTGAAGGGAGATACCTGAGGACGACCAGCTACCTTTTCTCATATAAATTAATTTTGTTCTTCAACTTACAATATCAGCTGTAAACAGGAATCCACATCTATACATGTAAGCGCCTGAGCCTGTCTACATCCTGGTGTGGTACAAACATGCCATAGTGTCGTCAGTCACATAAAGTGGATTAATAAAACACAAATTCTGTCCAATATGAATCATGAAGAGAACAAATGGGACTTGGCTGCTCTAAAATTTAAAATAGTCATAAGTTTAATGAAGAAATTTCAATGTAATGATGGTTTTAATGAATATTACATTTCATATGTTGTTAATTTCCATAGCTTTTCTGGATGAAATAGTTTAAGCTTAGGGAATGTAATAATGTGTAGCCTTTGCTCAATTAATATTCGGAGTTGTGTTGACTTGAAACCATATTGCTGAACAGGCCAATGGCTAAGACAGTACACAGAAAAGAAAAGAGCCACATGCCTCTTTTGAACTTTGATGCAAGATTACCTGCTCTCTCCATTTATTGTTTTGAAAGGGTTCCTAATGAGTTAAGAAAGCAAGGTGATTTTAGAAAAATATAGGCTGGAAAGTTGTTGGCTAAGAGGTGGCTTAGAATGCCTGCTAAAACACTGAAATATTTTAATTACAAAATAAGCAGAGATTGTTACAATAAGATATCAAGGATCTTAGCATTTAGGTTCAAAACATAATGCTAAAGTAGTAAGGCAAGTAGTAAGATTAAACAAAAACAGTATTAATCAGAAAAAAAATTCTACAGACTAATCTATATAGGATTTAGCTTTTTCCTTAGTTATTTTATGGATGACAGATTCTTCAACAACTGCAAGACCCATTTTAAGTCCCCTAAATGATGCTGCTTTCCACATATAGAAAACATAGAAGTAAGGGTTTATGGATTTATATTGATCCTTTGTTTCTGTCACTAGGTTTTTGCTCATTCTTGGAATGCTTTAGAGCCATTTGAGCTTTCATTTGCAATTTACTCTGGAATTAGCTCTGCATTCTATACAATGCACTTTTCATTAACTCTAGTTTATGCTTAACACAGTTGTGAACTTTACCATGGGCTTTATTGACTTGGTCAGTTTTTGTTTGTTGGGAACTATTCCCACCATTATTAGCCAATTCTTTGTATTTGTGAGTAGAATATAGCAGTCACAAAAAAAGAAAAAAAAAAAAAAAAAAAAAAAAAAAGCCAAAAATCTAAAAAATATGTCAGATTTTGTGTTAATAGTGTTCCCACATTTCGTTTCAGCTGCATTAGAATAGCTTTGATGTAGCTCTAGGAAATAACAAGCAAATAAAGTTGGGTGATATCTTAGAGCAATTGTATAGATTTCATTGTCATTGGTATTAGATGTCATTGGCAAAGCAATAAATATATATTGCCCTTGACTCTCCAAAAAAGAATCATTATTTCATGATAAAAGCAGAAAAATAGTTTAAATTTTCATAGTTGAAGCTGTTCCTTTCTTTAATTGACTTATTTTGTTCAGATATTAACATCCCTTAGCCAATGCGTGAGCTCAGAGGGTGTGCTATTCTCAGTAACTGTAGGGAGTTTCTCTTCTCCCAGTTCCGTCCTACACTTCCCTAGTTTTATTTTTATCCTTTTAAATGTTTCTTTGCCATTTTCATCAGAGAAGTGTTATTATAGCTGATATAAATGAGAACTCTAATCATCATCTTTGTGATTTGCACTCCAGATACTATTTACTCTATAAAAACACTAAACAAAAAAAAGTCTTCAACCAACCAACCAACCAAACAGAACCAAAAAAAGCACCCCCAAAAAACCAAAGCTACACACCACCAACCGAAAAACCCAAAGTCCATGCAGATACAACTCATCCCATCTTCCTCATACCTGTGTATGCTTAGACATTAACTTCAGGACCAACAGGAATAATCTCCAATTTGACATTTTTTCTTTATGAATGTCAATCTATCAGTACATTAGTTGTCTTAGGCTTGAATCATAAGCATCTGGAATTTGGGTATCTTTCCTATCCCTCTCATCCATACTAAGATGTATCTTCTTAAGCTGTGCACTGAGCGGAAACTCTCATGCAGGTTCTCCACATTTCAGATACCACAACTGGCCTCTTTTCAGCACGTAACAAATGTCATCTTGTCTCATTGCTCCAAGTGTTCTGCAAAGATTGTCCTAACATCTCTCTCTGCATCTTTCCCCACTTCCCCTTCAAAGTATCAAATACAGGCAGTTTGTTTTCAGTTTTATAGTCCTTCTCCATCTGATTTCACAATACCCATTATTCTTCATAAAGTAGAAAAAAAACCTAGAAAAACAGTAGTAGTGCTGTTAATACTCTACTTTTTGATTTTCAGATAAGCCCCATTGTACTTTCTCCTGTGCTGCCTGTAATGACTGTGAAGTACCTCATTATCCTCCTCCAAGTCAGTCATTCAGACTTCTCCATTCTATGTGTAGAGAGCTTAGACGCATATATTGCCTGCTATCATGACAGGTATTTCCTATCAGTCTGTCACTGTCATCCCTCGTTTTACACAGGACTATCATCTCCCTCAGTATCCGTGCAGTGCTGACAGCATGCTCCTGGTCAGCGTCATGGGAGCCTTTGTGCGCCTGCTGTGACTCCCAGGGAGCCTTTGTGCACTTGCAGTGATACCCATGTTACTGCTGCTGGCGCTGCTTCCAAGTCCTCCATCACCTGTGTGATTTACCATGAGAACTGAAGTTCTTAATTCCAACAGGGAAAATATGGCCTTATAATTCATTTTTCTGCATTACCGATTCAGCTGTTTTTTGTAGTCTGCCCTTTCATGGGGCACGCCATGCTCTTCTGTGGCCTCAGTTTACTGAAATTGCAGAGCACACACATCTCCATCGCATCTAATAAGACTCCAGTATTTTCAGTCTGCAAGAAATATTTGTAAATGTCTCAAAAATAATGTTTTTTTTAAAAAAAGTGAGACAAGAAGAGATGATTCAAAGGACATTCAAAAAGCCTTTGACACAGTCCACAGTCATTCATAAGTGGTTATTAAGAAAACTTAACAGTTCTAGGTGAAAATTAAAGTTCCATCATAAGTTAGGAACAAGAGACAGAAGATAGAGTATGTGTATATTGGAATGTATTGTCATTTTTCAGCATGGCAGAAGGTTAACGTTTCTGTCTCCTCCTGACCTGTACATTAAATACCATTGTTTAATATATTTATTAACAAACTGGAAAGAGGAATGAAGGATGCATGTTTCAGAATGTAAAGATAACCAGAAAACTTATTTAGCCTTGTAAAGATAAGAGATGACTTTGAGGCATTTCAAAGGAAGGTGGAATAGCAAGTATGCAAATGTCATAGTGGTAGAAGAAAGGTGGTATTGGTGTATCATTAATATGATACATATTGGTGGAGTAATTTAGCTGCTTATACTAGTGATGTAACTGTACCGATTTTTCTAAGCATAATCAGAGTGTGGTAGAGGAAACAAGCTGTATCTTATAACAAGCACATCTTTTCTTTGTCTTCAGTAAAAGGAAACAACCCAAGACTTATGAAAATTGATAAGTGTGAAGACAAAACCATTATAATACCAATTTTGTTTTGGTTTGTCATCTGATTATGTTATGTGAAATTCGGGATGTTTCATTCTAATCTAAAAGTAGCATTCAGTAGCCTGAAGAAGGAGTACTTTTTTCTCCCTCTCTCCACTTCTATTATGCAGTCCAGCTATTTCAGACCTACATTCTGTCTTTATGTAACTCCAAGCAAAACTGTACTTAGAAAGCTACAGAGAAGTGTGGTTTCATATCTGTTCATATGTATCTGCATGAGAGTCTGCTCTATTTTTGTCAGAGAGCTATTATTTCAAAACCAGGGTAATTTATTTTCTACATAAAATATATTCTAATTACATGTGTCATTTAGGTTGTTTCTAAAAAATATTAGCAGAAATTCTAATATTAATAATGCCAATAATAATTTCTTAGTTTAGGAGAGAAGAAAAAGATTGGATTTAATGTTTGTGAAATTTCTTTACTCCCTTAATCTTGAGCAGCTAGAAAAAGCTCGTCATTTGGAAAAACTAATGGAGCTTTGGTTCCTCAAGACTGTGATACCAGGTTATTTACCCAACTCAGTCACCCAAACTGCACTAGAGCTGTCTTTGTACAGATAAGTGAATTATCTTTTTAATATATGTATATGTATGCACATTCTTGTGAATTGTCTGTAGAAGCTTTTCATATTTAACTTACTTCTCTAGTGCCTATTTCTGCTTTAATCTCAGTCTCTCAGTCCTTTCCTGTTGTACAGTTTTATAACTCTAGACTTTATTGGGAGCAAATTATACCACAGCCTCTTCATTGTTCATATTCCTGAAGGACTGTGTTAGTTGCAGTCTCTGTAAAAATGCATAGAAAGCTCTTAATTTTTATGCCCAAGTTCTTCTTCCTGGACCGAGTATGTTGATATCTTTGCACAATTCCTGCGATAAATGAGAAGGATTTTACCTGAATCAAGAATTTCACCTGAGGTCTGCAACATAGGAAAGCATGAGACTTTGTATCAGACCCCTTTTACTCCAGTCTTTCCAAGCTTGGACTAGATGTCTGAGAAAACTGTTGTTTGTCCTATTTGCCAAAGTAATCATATCACAGGCACTCCAAGTGCCGTATCTCTTCTGGTATGTTTTTTTTTTTTTTCTTCTGTATCCTCTCATACTGTGACTAGAGTAGCCTGTGCTTGTGCATAAACTGGATTTCTACTCCACAGAACATCTTCTGTTCTTGATTAAAGAATGCGTAAATCTCATCAGATTTATCTCAGCAGATAGGATAGGCCAGGACCCTGAAGGATGAATGCCAGGACTTGTTGGATACAATCCATAACAACCCCATTATGACTGAATCAGGAGGGACATGAAGTACAAAGATTAAAACTACAATCCCAAAATCCCTTGACACTGTCCTGTTTTTAGAAAGGACACAGTATTGCCTTCTGTTTGCCATGAATAACCTATCTGTTTCAGTACTGTTTTTGTCCTAAAACTTTGAGATTAAGTCTTAGTGATACTTCTCTAACCACCTTCTTTCCTTGGACTTTCTTTCCTTTTAGGATTTCATACTTTTTAAATGACACACTTTCTTCTCTAAAGAAAATTTATTTAGGTATGCTAATCTTTTTAGTCAGCTAAACACTCAACCCTTGTCCTCGCTGACTCTCTTTGAAGGACATACTTTTGCACCTCTCTAGATACTTGGGCCATAAGGTGTAACTAATCATACAATTGTGTTTGTTGAGAAATAAGTTTGTGAGAAGCTCATAAACTACCATCAGAATGAATAATTTAGCAGAAGATGTAAATACAGACGTGTGCTAACACACAAAGACAGGATGTCTGGAAATTCACTACAAAGTATTGATTATTCTCCAAATAATAGTATTCTTGGTTTCCATTTCACTTTCTACTTACAATTCAAGAAAAATCCTGGTTTACTTACTGTTAGAAATTTATTTTCTAAGTACACAAAGAGTGCCAGTGCCATTCTGTGAATCTGAACACTACCAGACTACAAGCTGAACACACTGCAGCTTCTTTGTGGTGGATGATGCACATTTTCAGTTGAACTTTTGTCATCTTATGCACTGTAGTATTAAACTATGAAACTATAGATAGTTCACATTTAGAGTGGTGGGTCTTTTCTTGATATAAAAGCCACTTGTTTTGACTGAATAATTAATTGCAAAGAGGATGAAGATAAAAATGGGAAAGCAAAAACAGAAATAAAATATTGTAGTTTTTGAAATAAGACATACTGTCACTGTCTGATATCAGCTATTTTTAAAGCCTGTTAGGTTGAGAAGTAATTCCAGTTAGCATATATAGTGCTTTAGAACTGAAAATATTCTTTAATTTGTCCAATTTTAAATTTTTTCAATTTTAAATTTTAATTTGAAATTTCTCCATGAATCAGCAGACTGCTGGCCTGCTTTTTTCTGTGGATTCATTCTGCCATATCTGCTTAACAGAGGAAGATGCAATGTCAGCCACAGAAATATATTGGGCAATTTCTGTATGTTTCTAATTAATATATTTCTTGCATTTGTAATTGCTCAACAGGTATATATGCTGGTAAGACCATTTTCTTTATTAAACAAGTCAGCAGCAGTATATATTGACTTCTTACATATTTTTCATCTAGCTTCTGGAAGAAAAACACCCGACATATGAAAAAGAAACCATTTATTGCTAATTTTTTTGTGATACCCATATTTTCATGAACTATTTCCAGTGTCATTTAAGAACATTTAATAATTTTGTTACAAGTTTTGGTTTTGTCGTCTCTTATATATGGGTTTTTTACCTCTGTTGGATTGATTTGAAAGTTGTCCACTTTTAGAAGTATATTTAAATAGTAGGAGCAATGTAAAAGAAATCCAGGACTGACTCTACTTCTGGAAGGATGGGGAAGTGTCCTACACATTTTCACACTTTGGAGCACTGTCCTCTTGACATTCAATTTAACATTGAGGCAGTCACTCTTTTCAAAGAACTTATTGCTCTAATCCTTTTACCAAATGGTCACATCTTTATAAAACAAGAAACCTGCACAAGAAGGAATGACTTAGTGTTGACTTGCAAAGCCTCTTTGCAAGTTCCTTTATGTTTGGAAAAGCAGAAGAAACAATTTGTGGTGGGCCTTGCATGTTACAACTTTTAAGACAATAGAGATTAGCCACAAGTTCTCCAAATACTGTCATGGACAGGTGTTGTCCCTGAAAATAAGCCTTCTGATTTGTTTTAGTATAGTGGAGTCAGTTCTCATGAATCGTAAGATAAACAAGAATCATGTTTGCATTCCTTTGTAAAAGATATCACCTGATGGACTTCTCAAGTGACCAGTGGAGATGGAGAGGTGGTAACTTCTCTGTCCAATCTCTGATCACTGTCCAGAAACTTATATATACGAGGTCAACAATAAACTAGAGACTTCTTTTCTTCTTCTCTGCCTGAACACCTGTTGTGTGTGTCGCTGTGTGTTTCTATCTGCGTCACAGTAACTGGCAGGGAAGTTCAGAGGCGTTTAATTCTTTACTCCAGGCGTGCCATGCAGGTAGCAGGAGCACCCTGTGGCTGAATGTGTTGTGTTCTCATGGGGATCACACTCTGGGATCACAGCACTGCAGTGAGGCTGCCTGCATTCAGGGCCTTGTTTTAGTGCTTTCAGTAAAGCTTTCAGTGTGGAACATAAATCATGTTCAACTGAAAGTGTTTCACAGTTCCACAGATGTGAAGGGAGAAATGTTTCTTGGATGTTGCACAGATGTGTGTCATCACTTGTGCTTCCTCGTAAGTTAGGTCTAGAGTAAACTTCATAAAGCTGCGTGTAATGCGTTCACCATGTCCTCTAAGTGAAATGTGGTCTGTCTTTGCATATCTTTGTATCAGCTCAAAATTCTGGCCTCTAAATACATTGCTTATGTCCAGAGGAGTATGAGCATAGGTGATTCTGAGTCAGTTCCTAATAGCCCGTGTTCTGAGTGTCCACTCTAGGTGTGTTATGATAGGTGAACAGAGTGAGATGATAAGAGAGAATAAAAAACTCATGATCCTTCCCTTTTGCATTCTCCTAGCAATGTGAGGCTTAAGAACCCTTTATATTCAAAAGCTCAAAATAGACGTTAAATCTATGGCTTAATAAGTTTATGCTTTAAAACATGCAGAGTTTGGGGTTTTTCCTTGCTTGTTCTGTCAAAATTAGTGCTTTGTTTCTACCTTGAATGTATTTAGGTCTTATTACCAGGCATTTGATCTTGTTAAACTTCGAAAAAAATTAAGAGAGAACAATATCAGCATTCGTATCACAGATTCAGACTCCTCAGATCCAGCTAATGTTCTTTGACTGTGTTTCAGAAGCTGCAGATCAACTTCTTCAGCAGCTGAAACCTGGCAGATTTAAACGAGATTTATAACATTATTTAGTTACAGTGAATTCATTAAAGTTCTGTATCGTAATTATGAGTGATTTCATGTACCAGCAAATCTCTGCACAAGAGCTTGCAGGACGTGACTGTTATCTCCCTCTAGCTGCCTTCTCTCTCATTCTCTCTCTCTTTTTCTCTCTCTCTCTCTGTTACTCAGTCCATTCTATTTTCCTAGATCATTACCTTATGATGCTGGGAGTAAGGACATTATTTTCAGGATCTTGTTTGCCATCTAAACATTTGCCATTGTTTTGCCATTTGCCATTTGCCATTTGCTTGATTCTTGACCCTTAGAGATGGAACATACACAAATTTCTCTTTCAAGAATAGAAATTTTCTTTCTGCAATCAGCTGAGAAGTATCCTGGTGAAAAACTTTGTTTATATATCTGCAGATAAACCAAAACCCATAAATACTTTTTCTCTGATAGATGTTTTGCTGTACAGTATTGAATTATAGAAAACTATGATAGCATCTACAAGGCCTATATAAATCAGTATCACTAATGAAATGCTTAAAATTTCAAAGGTAAGGTTTTCTTCCCTGCTCTGTTAAAGCTTTTTCTGATGAGTAGACAAAGAGTTCTCATATGGAGTTACAACAGTTTGCCTCCTCCAAAATTTCCTCTGTAAAAGTAATAAGTCAGAATTTCCCAGTGCATTTTAATTTTCCATGGGAAAAAAATTGAAAATGTTCAGGCTCATCAGTGATGAGCTAATGGAGAGATCTGTTAGCAATTTTATCCTGCAAACCTTCTGAAGACTGAAGTTTGTCTGCCTTAGAAACCTAGCAAGAAAAATTTATTTCAGACATTCTTGCTAGTATCCAAACAAAAAAATTGCTTAACTTGATTTGTTCTGAGTAAAAAGAGAAGGGGAAAAAAGAGCCTTCATTCAAGAATTAATTTTAGCACCATTTACTTCTCTGTGCACGCTTATGTTTAGATGCCATTTATAAATATCTTACTATCATTTGTTAAATTTTATGACAATTTTTACCATGCCTGATGACTGTAACTCATGCATTAAACATGCACACGTATTTTAACAATATTTGCATCTTATAATATGCTTTCTAACGACTTGTCATAGACTCATCAGTTAAACATTTATTTTACAAATGCATTTTGTAATATGCTATGGTAATAAACTATAAAAAAGGTATCCCACCTTGTAATATTTTCAGATGGATGAATAATGCATTACAAATTCTACCTTCATTTAAAACTTGACCTCTATTCTGATGAAATCTGATACATTGTCTGGATTTATGGTGATCACTGAGTTGTGTGAGGTGCTGTCAATCTGATTTCTGATTAATTTTCCTAGTTGATAAATTTGAATTAATCGGTAAATATTTACAAAATAATATGGTTTATTTTTTTTCTGTTCTTTTATTTTTATCCACCTGATTAATTTAAACCAAATGTACCAACCCCCATCTAGTTGTGAGCTAATTTTCATTCAAATAATTTCACGAAATTCAGTTCAGTTCTGAAATTGATTATCAAAATCATGATTGTTCTTTTGCTGGTTGCCTAAGTTTGTCATGTAGCTCTAAAGAGGCCTAGGCTACTGTCGCATCTAATCTAATGAGCTCTGTAAAGCTGAAGGGTATATAGTATTGGAAAATTTTCTGATAAGCAATTTCACAATAAAACCATGTTTTTACTACTTATTATTTTAAATTTCACCTACATACGGTTTACGTACTTTTTTAATTTATGGAAATTCATTCAAACCGAGGTTTTTCTTAAATAGCTAATACCATCATAATCAGCCTGCTTTCTGGCTTCCTGAAACATCAGGCTGATTTTTCAATAGTTTCTTTTAATATGAACGTTTGTACCTAAGATTCTCTGGCTGATTTCTCTCTATGTGTGCGCACCTGTGTAGACTTTAATATTTTCAATAGTCTTATTTCACCGGAGATTTTTTCTTCAAAACTGAAGTGAAAGAAGGGGATTTGAGGGTTGCTTGGTTGGTGGGTTTGTTTACATAGGCTATAGAGTATTATAGGTATGTGCATACATCTGGTGATAGAACAAAATGATTGAGGATTTTAGCAGTGTTCTTTATTAGTTATCCTCCTATATCTGAAGAACAACTGAACTGTCTGGTAGTTTCACTTTTGCTGTTTGCCTGGAAATAGTTTTAGGGCATTGCATCTATGTGATGCTGTCTGAAAGTGTGAAGTCAATACAGAGTAATCTGGCTTTACATCTATTTAACATAAGTACAAATGACTACTTCAGGTGCATACCAAGGAGAAGTCAATGTTGGATAATTGGTCTCTTGGAAGAGGGCTTTATTGCACCAGACAATAGAAGGTTACACCTTGTCTCTGCCTTTCACCTTAATAGTCCAGGCTCAAGGGCCTTTTGTCATCATTCATTGTCAAGGTGCTTTTAGTCAACACAGTGTTGTCAACACATAGTCAACACAGCATTAAGAGACAAATTATGCAATCTGCTTTAGACATCTAATTAGGATTTAATGAATTGTGCCACAGAAATGCCTATTTTTCTCCTTTGATAACTTCTGATGACTATTTCAGTTGTAGATCGTAGTGCAGACTTTTTTCATATTGCCCATTACTGCTTCTATTTTTTCTTTGTCTTTCATTTCTTCTAAATAAATTACTGCCTATGAAATGAGCTGGACTCATTGTCAATTGAGTTTTACCTCTTCAAACTGAGTATTTTAGACCACATTCTACATAGTCAAACATATGCAGTTAGGATTGTCTAAATTCTGTTATGGCAGCCTCCCTGTTCAGGGAGAGAATTATTAATTCCAGTTCAGATATTGTGTTGAGTTGATGTGGCTTCTATCCTATAGCATAAAGGCCAGGAAATACCCATTCTACATGGGCGACATGAAACTTCAGACTAGTTATCCAAGTACTGAAATGGGCTTGATAAAGACAAAGTATTTAGTGTTCTATCTCAAATGCCTTAGCTATCACTTCTCCCACTCTTCTGGGGGAATTCAAACAACATTTGCTATCATTTTCTATTGAAAATATAAAATGCAGTAGTCATTGTTTTGTTGGAAAATTTTGCCTATTTTTTTCCCTGATGGTTGTTTTTCTTAGAATCATGTTGCATTCTTTCCTTATCTTTGAAATTACAAGTTTGACCGCTTCGTTTATTAGGAGAATCGTGACTTCTAGAGTGATTTTTTTAGCAATGTTTCTAATGTTTAACTGTTTCAGTGGATTTCCTAGGTTCAACTGCGCACACTGTTTCTTTGAATACCTCAAATTATTGCAGTATCTTGGTAGTTCCTTAGTTCTCATCTGTTATACAATCTTATCTATTAGAAGTCATATTATGGTTGCACAAGAAATGCAGTAAAGTCTGTATTTTGTGATGGGAATTTCTTTATTTTAAGTTCACTCAGAAAGCACGGAAATTCCACACTTTGCTGTATTTCTTGACAACTGGTCATTCTTTAATATAAATCTAATATATATATATACACGTATACAATATATGTGCTTTTGTTATTACTTGACTGTTTCAAGATTTCTGTAGTTCAGATTCATTGCATTCCTTGTGCTCTTGGAATTCCTTTTGTGGATTTCAGTTATAGAAAAGCCTAAGAGGTGCTCTAGAAATTTGTTTTTGCACATTGCATGTCTTTTAATATGTGAACACCCACAAGTGTGTATTTATGTAGTCAGCTATCATGTGCAATCTTAATGCAGATAATAAACTGCAGGATTGTAAATGATGCACCCTTCTCAATTGAACTTTACTAGTCTCTTTCCTTCTATTGCTACAAATGTCTGCTGTTAACACTAATGGTATTATTTTCTCTTTCTTTTTTTCTTTTTTAAAATTCTGTTTGTCAGTCTTCCAAATGCATTGTGATTTGTGGGCTAGAAGAAAGAATGTCTGATCCAAAATTAGTCAGAAATTTCAGTGTCTTGCTCCTTACCGAAGCCAACAGTATGGTTTTTATATCATGGGTCAAGAGTAGGTTCTAGCTGCCTAGTAGATCACACACTTGATTTATGTCCTGCGAGATTAAGATGCAATCGGTTTTCAAACTACAGTATTCACATGCATACAAAAATATTTTAAAGTTATTTTGGTATTTCTAAGATATAAAAGTTACCAGACTTCCTCAGAGGTACATAATTTAAAAATTACCTTTCTAGAAGGAAAAAGAGCTCTGTGGTGCATTGTAATACCCTTTTGAAGATTTTAAAGCTAGCTTTTTTATATATAATTCACATTTCCTATATGCATAGTGATGTATTTTTGTATAAAGGTTCTCTTCTAGCTTTGTTTGGGAGAATCTGCATAAATCATGTATGGTTTCTCCATTTGTGAATAATGTGGCAACTCCAAACTCACACCAATGAAACCATCATTCTTTTCATATCATGTATGGTACATAACATACATACACAATTATAGTGAGGTAGAGGATGATACTGAAAATCTCTTCCATCTAGGCTTGAAAAATGCTCAAAAAGCAGAAGACACTTTTTGTGCCTTGGGAAAAACAGATCAAGAAATTAAAACTCCAGTCATTACCAATAACCTTAAAATGTATTTTAATGTGCTGCAGCTTCAGTTACCCTCAGCTGAAGCTTCTCTATTTTAGCTTACAGGGTCTTGTGACCTCAGCCCATAGCAGAATTTCAACAGTAATAGAGACAGCCATCTTGGATAAATGTAAGTGAATTTTTTCCTCATTTCTATAGTTTCTCTCCCTCACATGCACTTTTGGAGTTTTGTTTTTCACTCAGGATATAGACAGTATTCCTGACAACACTTCTGCTCTGTGCCAAATAGCATGATTGACACAAAGTACAAGTAAAGCATCTAAGTGGGATTTCTTGCCTTTTAAATGTCACAGTATCAGACTCACCCTATGCTTTTGAAATGCCAGTATGATGGCCATGCAAACTTTATTTTACCTGCAGCTAGCTTGATGGTAGTTTTCATTATCAGCCAGGATTAATGTGCAAAAAGTGAAGCGGTACAAAAAGATTTTTACCATATAATCTTGTTTTAGTGAATGCTAGGGATGAAATCTAGGAGAATTCATAGAATATTTCTTTAAATAAAGGTTTGCCTTCTTCAATCAGCTTTATCATTTCAGTTCTGCTTCATGTCAGATTGTGGTAATCGATTTCCAAACTTAGCTCTACGTTTGCTAATTATTGCATAAATCTGGGGCTGGAGCTGGGAAAGAATACACATTCTATATATTGCCTCTAACAACTTCCAGAAGTATAAATTAAGGAATTAAGGACTTCTGCCCACATTTGGTTTCTGAAGAGTACCAAATACAGCAGTCTTCTTTTTTTCAATAGTTATCATGCTGTTGTAATGGGGAGACAAACAGAAGAAAATAGAAATAGAGTTATTCATTCAGAAAAATCCTGTCATGTATGCTGATAGCCTGAAGAAGCTGGTATTTGGTAGGAATTTACAAAAGATAGCTGGACTCAGATATTCTTCAGTATTTAGTCCTGAATTGGCCTTTGTATGAATTCACTATTTCTGAACAAAGTAGCATCCTTGGTCTGTTAAATCACCCTGCCACCCCTCCATCTTCTATTTTTTCATATACCTAAATATATATGTAACATCATCCCTAGAATTCCAAGGGATTATTTACATGTAAATAGTTGCATTGTAGCTCTGTAGCTACAGTCGTACCTTCTTAATTACCTCAGCTAGCTGAGCACGTGATTGTTCAAATGCAGTCTGTTCTCTTCAAGTGGTTTCATAGGATATATCGGTTCACAAACTGTATGAAATGAAAGGCTGCACCTATGGAGTAGTTAAGGCTAAAGCCAGCAGAAGTGGAACTGCCTCCATCCATCCATCCATCTCACAAACACAACATTCAAAGTCTGATACTGAGCTGTCTTGGTGTTTTACCTGTAGTCAGCTTAAAATGTCATTAGAATTCCGATCTTCTAGCAAATATGTGGTTAAGTTAATATCTCTGTAATAAATGTGAAACCAAATCATATATAGCAGAGACTGGAAGCTGTAAGAGAAGTATATGTACTGAAACCAGTTTATTATCTTGAATTCTTGAATTGTCTCAAACTTTAGTGTGCCATGTATGTGGGAGTGGGCACTGTTATCATCTGCACACAGAAATGAAGTAGTAAAAGAAATATCATGCCTAGAATCTATTCCTTTTGACTAAAACTATATGAATGAACAAAAAGGTGTAAAAAATGTTGGCTTGGCTACCAGTTCTAAGGAGGAATGTACTGAATCATGAAGAATAATTCCTAAAGTTTATCCGAGGAAACAGTTTAGTTGAAATCTAATCCCCAAACCATGGGGACCAATGTCATCAGAGGTAAAGTCATTTTATAATAATTACCATAAATATTAATTTAATTTCAAAAGAAGACAATGCATTCTTATATTTGTCATTGCAAAGCTGAGTTAATGAAAGAGCTTTGCAACAACTGTCAATGGGAAGTATGTGTAGATTTTGAATGTGTTTGAATATAACATAAAATAAAAGCTCAGTTTCTGAGCAATTTCACAAAATCGGCACTCTAATGATAGCAGTTTAAAACTCAGTCTTATCTACATGCTTATCAAATACCAGTTATTTTGTTGGAGCCAAGTATGCCAACATAAATTCATTGCCACTCCAGGCTCAGCCCTGTATTTGTTATCTTTCTGACACTGTAGTTTATGTGACACCTCTGTCCCATTAAGTGATGTGATCCTTACGTACAGGAGTGATCCCATGCTTTGATAACTGTCTCCAGCTTGTAACAACATCAAGATTATTGAATTAATAGAATGATAATGTGATTCCATAGATCTTGTTAAAACAGTGTTCCCTTCTTAATAGAGTGTGGTTTATTTCCTATTTTTATTATTTATGTAGGTCTTCCAGTTATCTGTGAATGGAGAGACAGATAAAAGTTAAAAGAATACATATATGTATTTCAAACTTTGTGGCTTTTTAACTAGAATATGCAACATGTTTAGCCTTGGTGTATATAAATAGTATGTAAAATATGCATATATATATATATATATATATATATATGCTTATCTGACATATTTGGCTTAGATATAGCTCATCATTTAATACTTTAGTATGTTACGTGAGGATTTTAAAATACAGTAGAAAGGATTTTGTGAAAATTATGTTATAGAAAGTGAGATGGAGCATACTGAGGATTTTGTAGAGATACTGAAGTAACAAAGATATCTGCAGTGCTGCAATCATAAATGTTTTGTTACATTATTCTAATGGTTCTTCATAATTAACTTTACATCCTCAATGTATAAAAGGCAAAGAAATGTTAGACACCAAAGAACTAAATCCATTCCCACAGTATATGTTACTGCAAATACAGATTTGATTCAGCCTGAAATCTGCTTTCTTTTAATGTTCCTTGGGCACTGAAGTCTAGATGGTTGGAGCGAGCTGAGGGTTGTGCAGATGTTTTTTTCAGAGATCTGTGCACTCGCTGCTCCCACCAGATTCATTTCCAGAATCCGCGCGTTGTGCTGTTACCTACAAAGTAACAGGTAAATGTGCATTTCTTAGCATCTTCACATGCTAAATTGGAAGATTTGGTTTGAACATAATGCAGCAATTGGCACTGTGGTTTTCCTCAAAACTCACTCATTTAAGGAATTGCTTTAGGACATCTTACATTGGGCAAAATTTAGCAAGATTGTGGCTTTTACTGCTTTAACAAGTTTGCAGTTCAGAAACTCCCAGCAATGTCTATGTCCTCACTACTGACTACAAGCAGATAGAGACAGATAGATGTGTATATATACTTTTTTAAAGCAGGCCCTAAAGATTTGTGCTTCCCAAAGAAAAGGTAAATAGTCAGCTTAAACCTCTTCAGCAACTCTATAAACTAGAAGATGCTGACAGCATATCCTCTTTTCTATTACCTGTGTGTCCTGCTTGTATTCTCCTTCCATATCTATATTTATATAGAGTTCAGAAATTTTGTAGAGAAAATAAAAATATCTAACTTAATAATCCTTAACTGGTCTTTTAAATGAGCCCACTATTCATATTTGTACTTTTTCTATCTTTAAATATTTTTTCTAGCCATTGTTAGGACTTGTAACAGTCTCAATGTCCATAATTTAGAAAACTCCTCAGAGAACATAAGCTTGAGGATTTTTACCAGATTGATAAAATTATATTTTTTTTTTTTTTTGTCCTCAGTTGGGTTTGGCATGGTTGGGAATATAACTTTTTCACTGAAAGAAGCAAAAGTGGAGTGAAAATTGTGAAATCTTTCATAATTGTAGTAAATCAGTATCAGTGGTAATAAAACGTATCCAGCATTGAACATTTCATTACAGATTCATTAAGTATTCCATTTATAACACTTTTATTATGACTGTTCATTACTAAAATGCTCTGAAATTTGTTATAGAAATTTTGGACCAAAAAAGATGATTTGCAAGAAGTTGAAACATTCCTACATTTTCAAAACAACATTGTTAATATTAGTTTTTCAAGGTTGCATAATGTCAAACTCAGGTTCATCTCAAAGTAAAACTTTTTCTTTGGAATTTCCTTCACTAATATTCTTATAAGAATATATTGGAAATGTTTTATTTTAAGTGAAAAATAAAAAAGCAGCTGAATTGTTCCTAAGCAATATATTTTTAACACTTCAGAATTGCTTGTGAATCACATAAGTTGATTTTTATGCTATTGACTAATGCTCATTTTTTATAGTGCAGAACTGGATTGGTTTTCTGCCTACTTGGGCAAGAGCAAAACCTTTCTATCGGACCTGCAAGCCTTAGTTATATTTTAGTCTTGTTTCATGAAACACTAGTTTTGAACTTCCTTGAACTTCTGGTTGGAAAATGTTTTTTCAGTTATCACTTTTAATTTAAAGGCAAGTCTCAGTCTCTTCTTACAGACTTCAAGAGCTGTGAAAGCTCTGGTGCCGTGTAGAAGGTGACACATGATCTGTTCAGTAGGAGTACAGTAAACATTGTATATATGTGAACTGTAATAATGTCTTATGTCTAAAGAAAAATATTCAGGGTCATGCAGTATTTAAGTGAATATGTCTGGGGTTTGGTAATCCTCGAAACAACCCTAATTCCTGAGGTCGGTTCTAGGGGCAATTGTTGTTACTGTCAAACTTGGGGGCAAAGTTGTAGCTTTAGATCACTGATGATTTCAGAGGCGGGTCAGGTTTTTGGGTACAAATGTGCATTTTCTTTTGTTTGTAAGATACAGTCAAATGTAAAAAATACTGGTGAAGTATATATATTGATATAGGAGGAATTCAGTAAGAGAATAGTAATGGAAAGCATGTAGACATTCAATTCCAAAATATATACTTTGTTGGCAAATGCCTTTTTTTTATCATTAATTATAACTTTCCAAAAGTTTACATATTTTTATACTTGTATGTACATGTCTACAGATAATAATTGCCTTTAATTGATTCAGGGGAAGTTTGCGTTAAATTTGTGTGGGAAATAAGCAGAGTAAGAAAGTGCTGAAGTAGGAGGTGTTGTGGAATTCCCCTTGCTTAAATTTTGTTTAAATATTTTAGACAAATGTCTGTCAGAAACAAACCCATTTATTCTGCTTTTGAAGAAATGGATGTGGTAGCTCACTTGCCAAGGTATCTTTGTGTTCTGGAATTTGCATAACAATTTTTTATCAAGAAATATTTATTTCAGTTTATTTATTCTCATTAAAATTCAAATTAGATTGCTATTCAGTGTTTACAACAATTATGCCTGTATGTATATTTAATGAACATCAATTTGTGAGGTTTTGTTACAAGTAATCCAAATAGTGTAACAAAAAGTTGCATCTGTTTTTCTTAGAATATATCTCAAAATTCCATTAAGGTAATCTCTGAGTTGTTTCTAAAACTAAATAAAAGTGAGAGGTAAATAGAATTTTATACAGAAAATATTTTTAACAGAAGTATATGTCTCAAGTATTGCAAAAGGTTGTATACATATTTCGAAATTACGCAATGATGTAAGTAATACTGTTTTCTTCAACTCAAAGCTTTGTGATTAATTGATTATGTGTCTAGAGAAACAAATAAAAAACATCTTCTAAATCTGTAATTTTCAGGGAAACTGTTCAGAGAGCTTTGGAAAGTACTGCTTTATTAAATGCTAGGCACTTTCATTAAAAAAAAAAAAAAAAAGTTTTTAAAATATTTAAAAGAAGTAAGGACTTAACAGTTAATTGATTTAAAAACTAAAGGGATTTCCACACCCTTCTCCGTTGCGGGGCTCTGGTTGCTCTCCGCGTTCCAGGGAGAAAGGCAGTGCAGGCAGTGCCACCGCTGCCCGGAGCGCAGGGACCGGAGCCCGCTGGCAGGGGCTCCTGCCGCCGGGAGCGCCGGCCGGCCCAGGCACCGAGGGACAGGGCTCAGTCCCTGGAGCCTGCTGGTCAGCCCTCAGTCCTGATGGGACAGACTCTTCCAGGCAGGTCCCAGCTCTGGTTTCAGGCCGGGCCCAGGTTCTCTCCATTCCCTCGGGAAAGGGGAGGTGGGACATGGCCCTGGCAGCCTTTTCACGAAATGCAATAAACCTCACTTTTCTGTCTTTTCAAGGGAGACAACGTTTTCAGTGTTAGAAGTGTAAAAATATTTTCTTTTTTCTTATTTGCTTGTCAGAACTACTTTTTGTTGCTATTTTTTCCTAGCAATAATAATTTTATGTGGTTTATATTAATTCAAACGTAGGGTGTTGTTTCAGACAGTGCGTGGTTTGAAATGTGCTGCTACGATTTTTGACTGAAAGGAGTTGTGCATTCTTAACATCGTCCCTTGTAGGCCTACTAAAGCTCTCCAGTTCCCTATAAATATTGCATCACAAGAACTTTAAAAATATGCATTTTATTTAGTAGTCCTGGATGTGCTATATATGATTTTCTCTGACAAGCAGCATCCAATATCTAGTAAATCACAGTTTTTAACATCTTTTGAAAAGATGAATAGTACTTTTATAAGCATATAATGGCATCCATAACAAAAATGCATTATTTAAGAAATAAAAAAATATTTTAAGAAAATATATTTTAAAAAATATATATGAAGATATGTTCAAACAGTGAAATAATCAAACTATTATCAGTATACAAGACTGAAGAAAATACATTGTTAGGTGCTGTACTATTTTTATGATTCCTCTTGAGAATGAGTTAGCTCAAATGAAGGTGTTCTGCCAGTTTTTTAAAGATCGTTACTTAAAAATGACTAATTTTATAGCATGTATTTTCTGTTTATGTGCCTGTCAGTTTTAAACAGCCTTTTATATGTAAATGCACAATGACAGTTCTATATTCTGTGTCACTTCATCACTAGAATTTTTCCTGCTATTGGAATAATCCCTTAACAGATATTTATAGAGTTTTTACTGTTATTTTGACAAATCAGACATTGTTATTAGAGTGATAAAAGAAAGTATTTCTAATGCTTTTTGTATTAGAAGTTCTAAACTTTTTTAAAAAAATTATATATGTTTCCTGGTTCTATTTTAGTGAATCTTTTACAGAAATTGTGTCTTTCTAGTTCCCTTTTTTATGATAACAAAAATCAGTTCTTGGAACTTGTTTCTAAACAGGTGTATCACTAAAGATCGATCCTTATTGCTCTTCCAGTCATTTCATTGTAAGTGACTGTAGCCAGCTGTGTATGCCATTAAGTTAACTTATGAATATCATATGTCATTAAGTTAACTCATGAATATCATATGCTTTATCAGTGCTGAATGTCGCTCCCCTTAGAGACAGATTGTTTGTCTGTAATTATCAAAGCAAACAAACACTGGTTTATTATCTGTAATATCTGTACTTTGGGAAAGTTGTTGCCTTTTCATGGGTGATACTCTCAGGGTAACAAGTTTGGAGGATTTCAGCTGTATTTCAGTGCATTCCTAAGCAGTGGCTAAACACAGAATGGTTTGGGTTTGAAGGGACCTTAAAGAACATCTGGTTCCAACCCACCCTGCTATGGGCAGGGACACCTTCCATTGGACCAAGTTGGTCAAAGCCCATTCAATCTAACCTTTAACACATCCAAGGCTGTGACATGCACAGCCTCTATGGACAACCTGTTCAGGTGCCTCGCCACCTCATACTTAAGAGTTTCTTCTGATATCGAAACTCCCATCTTTCAGTTTAAAGATGTTTTATCACTACAGGAAGAGAACACTGTAATTTATAAAGAATTCTTTAAATTTGCTTCACCCCTATGTAGCACTTTATTTTGATACTAAGTCCATAGACTATAAACAAATTGAAAAAAAACCAAATAATGTGTTTCCATAGTCTTGGAAAAAACCCCAAAACATTGGCAGGTGGTATAGAAAGTCAGTGAAAGGACAGAGACACTCACCTGTGTCTAATGAAGGAGGTGACATTTCAGTAAATGGAAGGTACTTAAATATATGCTGTGTGTTGTCAGTCTCCCAAGACTGCTGATGGAAGTGTTTCTGGGGAAAGGAGCCATGTATTGGGCAAACTGCTGCCTTGAGCTGTGTTGTGAGAGTGGGACTGGGGTCTGGCTAAATGCCCTGTGGGAGGTACCAGGATTGCAGAAACATTCAAACAATACACCTGCTGAAGCCATGGACAGCATTCAGATCTCTCCTTGACAGATATTGCTAAACTATATATTTACCCTAGTTTATCTGCAGTTTTTTCTGTATCCCATTCTGGATATCTCTGTGCTATTTGAATTAGTGATGTAAATCTTCTGTTGCTTGAGAGCAAACATAGGACAGATTTTCTGCTATTATCACCCCAGAGCCCTGTGGCTTTTCAAATGAACTGTCAAAAAATCCAAATTCATCTTGCCTAACCTAGGGCATTTAATTTTAGGTAGCCTTGTTAGAAGCAAAGTCAGTTTAACCTGTGTCTGCAGTAGAAAACAGAGGCAGATGAAGACAATGCTGGTTTTATGAGGACGGATCTAGTCAATGGTTTTGTCCATTGTCTTCTCTTGCCTTTAGAAAGTCCTCAGGGCGAGTAGACACATCAGTAAGATGCTTAAAATTTTAAGTTGTACAAACCTTGCCCAAGTCATGGTACATAAGATAATATAAATTATTAATGTTAATATAATGTTAGGCTCAGGTATCTAATAAAAGACAAAGAGAGGAGCTTTTGCCATGATAAATTTGTCTGTTTGACTGAACATGTTAATACTGAAAAAGTATTCATGCTAATAACCATGTCGTTGCACACCAAGGCAGATCTGACCACAGTCCTGAAACACTGCATTTGATATACAAATAGGTATGTTCGTATGACCAAACAGCAAGACAGATAGCAGAATAAAATCAGAAATTTCTACTCTGTATATGTACATGGCTGCACTTTCTAGAACAGAAAAAACTGAAGACCTCTTATTCATATAACACATCACAAGACCATGAAATGCTGCAATGGTTTCTATTTGGCTAGAATGTTAAAACACACCTTTGCATTACACACCCAAAAGACTCATAAACAATAAGTACTGACAAATTATTCTAAACTTCACTGCACTGTTTTAAAAGTTTTATTAATTAATAAAAGTCTCTTTTTAAATTGCTGTAGAAAGGTTATGTATAGAAAGATAGGTAGATGTGGAAAACACAGCAGTTCACTGTTCTGATGAGTGATTTCTTGCCCTACTTCTGGAATCTCTTGACAATGTTGATCACTGTTTCTGTTTTCTCGTGCTGTTTTAATATGTCTGTTCAGTGGGGAACACTAATGGTAATAGTTAGAAGTGAGTCGGTGACTGCATCATCTCCTTATTCTCATTACAGGCAGCTTTACCCATTCATTGTCTCACTGTACACAAAATTAATTTTCTTGTAGTGGAGAGCTCAAAAGCAGCTTTCTTCAGCTGTTCAGGAAGCAGATAGATTGGCCACAGACCTACGTTTCATGATTGCTGGTATGGTCCCCTTTTATCACAAAGTGATCAAAAGAGCCTAAAAGTGGACAGATAAGGGATTTGATTCAGCCACCAGACAGGGAAATAGGTGAATTGGATTAATTTCAACACTTTTTGAAAGCCTGAGAATTGTCCACATGTCAGCTGCTCTTTGGGCCAAATGATAGTTTTTATTGCTTAAATTTGACTGAGATCCATCCATTTTACCCAGAGATGGGAGCAGCTAACACCAGTTAATCCCCATGCACTCCTGATAAATGTACATAAAGCTACAGAGTACTTGTCAGCCTTGACAGGGTAAATGGAGAACTATCCTGTTAAAGACTACTTTGGCTGAGATAAAAAAATATTTCTTTTATGTCTATCTAAATAATATACATAAGGTATGCTACTGATTGCTTGGATATTCTGTTCTCAATCTTCTACACCTGCAGCATGTGCCTTTGCTAGGGCTGCCAAGATTCAGAGGAGAGAGGCAGGATTTGGAATGGAAATGTTGGGTATGTTGTGTGTGTCCTGGACAAGGTGGCAGTGATACCCAAATCACTGTGATCCAGGTAGTCTTACCTTTCTATCTGAAACAGTCCTAAACTGGGGTGTTTATGTCTTATTTGCAAGAGAGAGTACCTCAGTAATCTACATACTGGCCACAGTTTATGCCTAGGGTATGTTTATGTCAGTTGAAGATAGAAATTTTTGTCTGCCATTTGGACCCATATAAAGTTATCTTTATTTTGCCGGTGGTGGTAGTTACGTGTTGTTTAAGAAATGGAGGAGCTGGGGGAAGGGAAGGGGGTGGGGAGGGAAAGGGGTTAATCTTTAGACTAGGAGAAATATGTTTTCAAATGTTCATTTGGAAGAAATATTTTCTTAATATTAAATTGATCCCAAGATTAAGCACAGGACATGCTTATGTCCACATTTTGGTAATAGCAGCATAGACTGATTTTACATGGGCATTCAGAAGCATCTGGAGAAATCCCTGGCTTCTCCTGTTGATGGGGAGCCAGGTTTTCTAAGCATTGTGCAAGGGAAAATTGCACTGCCTTTTCTATAACTTTCAGCTCAGGGAAAAACTGCAGAAGACTAAGGCAGAAGAGTGCCTCAGTGCACAGAAAAGCATCAAGCTAGACAGATGTGAATGTCTGGCTAGAGGACATATGTCCTTTAGTTGGTCTGTGGCTTGGAGATTCTGTGGCTTTGAAAATCATACTGCATAGATGCTGGTCGTGCATATTCTAATAATAGCAATCTCCATATTTCCAAATTAGACTCTGATTAATTCTGTTTCTGCACCCGGTATAATGCTTCATTTTACTTCCCTGTCTTGTTGGTGAAAAGAGAGGAACGTATTTCAATTCAATATTTCAAGTATTCAAGATATAGTTGAGCTGAATTATTTTCTGATTGTATCTGGGTTTGTGCTTTACTATTTGAAGACTTTTTTGGGGGAAAAAAGTTGGGGGTTTTTTTGCCACCATTTTGTCTCTACAAGTTTCACACTCTTCAGCTTTAAGCTAGAAAATGGCAAAAGTGTATTTCTGGTGAGCTGGGAAAGATTCTCCTGGCTAGTCTCTACTTCCTCTTAAAGCAGAAACTTTTGAGGAGATGAGAACAATTATGCACTTTGTGGAGATCTGGAAATACAGATAAGAACCTTCAGCCTGTGCACATTTTGCAACACAAGCAAAATACAAATGCAGAAAATTTTAAGGAGGTAATAATTGAGTTTCTTGGGATGGTGTTTGATTTGGTCATGTGGGGAAAGAGTATTTCAATTTCTTTGGATGCTTTTTATTGAAAAATAAAAGTATCAAATTGAATTGTTTTAAAATACAATGTGCTATTGGAGTTCCTTTAAACTAGTAGAAACCTAAGTCACCCAAAGTCAGCAGTTAGCTGAAATTTTCTAATTTCAGCTTTGTATCTTCTGTCCACTGAGAACTGAAACACAACAACAGTAAAATAATTCCATCATTAGGACAGTATAGTGATTTTTTAAGATTGTATGATTAATAATATATTTTCATTTATACTGTTGGATGTATATACTAAGGACCATCTGTAGGTCACATAGTTCTGGTTCGAAAGCATAAAAGGTATTCCACTTCAAGAATAATTTTAGTGGCTACATGTGTCTACACCTGGGTAATTTTCTTCTTCACTTCTGTGGGGTTCACTCATGCACTGCTGTTTTGTTCTGCTGTCTAAAGGAATGGAAGTCTTATCACCCAATGTAACATGCCTATGTGGGGAGGTTCCTTGTTACTCATGGAGGGAAAGCTCTTGCACAGAACAATTCAAAATTCAGAACATAGCTCAAATTTTCAGTCTGAAAAAAAAATTCTGCCATCTAAAAGAGCTTCTGTCTTTCTCTCTTAAGTGTATAAATAGTGTGTAGACATTCCTCCTAATTTATGCTGTTAAAGTTATGAGCTATGGTTTGCCTGGCTCCTGGCTGCATACTTGCTGGCATTGTCTTGTGAGAGTAAAACAGTGCAGATGGATTGAGGGCTTCTGATATCCAAATTGTATATTACTTCTGGAAAACTAATTTGGTTGGTGGGCCATATAGTCCTTGGGCTTTCTGTAGGTCTTGTGATTCATTGTGATGGTAATTTTCTACGTGTACTGTAGCTCATTAGAAACTGGACTGAAACTTGAAGTCTTATTGGCCATCAAATAGTTTGAGACATCAGTAATTCATGGGTGTCATTGATCTGAGGCAAATAGGTATTGTTGCCCTAGAACTTCATATCCCACTAATCACATTTCAAGTCCATAAAGTGTTACATAATGTTTGTTCTTGAAACACTTTGAAAAGCTGAGAAATAAATTTAAGTTTCTGTTTTAATTCTTGTTCCTGTAGTATATGAAATCACATGTCAATGAAGAGCTGAAGAGTACATTGCTGTATAGATGAATAAGCCACATACCTTTCATACACATTCTTATGGCAGGGCTGTCAGAGGGGAAAAGGCAGACTACCTTCAACAACAATATACAGGGGTGTCAGTAGCTTTTGATCTTTTTGCTTATCCAGTTTATAGGTTTCTGTGTTTCAAACTTTGAGCATTGTGTGCCTGTTCATTATTGCTTCTCTGTGGAAAAATTGGGATACCATGGACAAGTTCACTTCTTCCCAAGGATTCTCACTGCCTCTAAGACTTGAAAGTGCAATTTGCTGTAAAGCACTAGGTAACAACATAGAATTTGAAATCCATTACTCTGTACTGATAAGGTTTATCCTGAAGAACCTTTATGTACACTGACCATGGCTTGGAAAATGATATCACAGAATCAGATTTTTTTTTTTTTTTTCATTCAGTTTATAGTATTATATTCAGTGTAGCAAG
>JAVUNC010000005.1:24872500-24890000 GCA_032173965.1 Sitta carolinensis | reverse complement strand
ATTCTCAGATCTGTCACTTAAAATATGATGTGATTTTGTATTAATTACTTAAAGGTGGTGACTTGTTTCCTCTGTCTGTAACAAAGAAGTAATTCCTACCTACCTTAAACTATCTCTGAATATGACTAATACATGTGATTTTGTGACTCTTCTCAAAATCACTGAAAACTAAGGGAAGGGTTTGTTGTAATTTTCATTCTCAGTACCTGACTATCAAAATAAAAGGAACTTGGAATAAAAATAGTGTGTCTTTGCTGGTTGCTCTTGGTGAGATTGGTCAACATTTCTCGAAAATACGTGTGCAGTTTTTCAAGGCTTCTGAATAATGCAAAAGCTTATTGCAGCTGCAGGCTACCTATCTGTTTGGCCATTAAGAATATGATTTTTATAGGTAGCATGTAAAGCTATACATTGGTCTGATTCCTGTTATTGATTAGTTCATAGGAACAATAGATGAGTGTTTACCTGGCAAGCTTCTTTACAGCTAAAGCTAAATATTTAATGTACAGCAAAAGAGTGGTGTTAAATGTACAGCTTTAGTCTCCACTATTTCTCTATTAAATTGATCTGGGAAAAACACAGATCTTTTTTTCTTTCATTTTTGCATCTGTGTTCATTTACCTAATTTCCAATATCAATGTTTTCATTCTGAGTCATATCTCTTCTTTAATTTGTACATTCACATGCAGTAATAATGCAATTTACAGTTTTCTTGCCTTAAATGCCATTTAGATGTATTAAAAATTGTTTGTTTAGTTATCTGGAATTTCATTTAGCAGGATTTATAAGCTAATAAAAAAAAATGGGGAATAGTCTGCAATAAAAACATGAGAAACTTCAAAATATGATGGACCCTCCATCTGGATCCATCGTGGGCCCAGCAGATTTATGGGTTCCTTGGAGGCTGTCCCCCCCATTGTGTTTTGTAGGATTGCATATCCAGTCATCCTCATGGCAGAGTTAGGAGTTCAGTGTCTTTGTGGATGCCATGCAACAAATAGGTTGCTGTTATAAACCATGTTTCACTTTGTCACTTCAGTTTTTCATGAGAGGTTTAATCAAGAATTTTAGGGAGTTTGTGGCCGGCTCAAAGGAACAGTCCTATCTCTTCACAGGTCACTCTACCTGAACTGATTCTAGACGCATTGAGAGATTTCTGTGAAAGAGTCAGAGATTGCCTTTCTGCTACATTTTTGTAAAATCATATTGGAGATCTTGGAAAACACAGACATTAAATCAAAGAAATATACCTAATGCATATAATTGGCCATAAAATAGCAGGTTTCAGATAGTCCTCCAACCCAGATAGCACAGTAGCAGTACGCCAGTAAGAAATAAAATATAGTCTGGTGTATCACTGAAGGCTGTGAAATGTACCAATTTATATTACCTAATGACAATTAGAGAAATCTCTTTGCTTAATGTGTTCTACTAATGTAAATTTCAAGCAGTTTTCAAAATGCCTTGTTCTTTATCTGTGGGAAGCAATATATGTATCAGGTATGATACACACATATGTGTCATTACATAAAATTCTTATAAAGGCAGTATTATCTACATAAATCTGTATTTTTACTAATGATCTTGACTGCCACTTTTTTCATGCTTCTGTCTACCATGCTGAAAAACAGGTATATTAGTTCTTCATCTTATACAGATGAACTGTTGAAAATTACAGGAAAACCAAATTCTGTCAGAAAAGCTGTTAGAATGTGTTGTGAAGCAGGTGTGTCTCCATATATAAGAGCATGTATACAGTAGGGAGATTCAGAGCAGATACTATAAACACTAACAAAAATATTCTTGGTGGAGGGGAATCTGTATTTCAGACTGAGGAATAGAGGACTCTTGTGGTACCATGAGTCTTGCTAAACATCTTACAGGCTGGAGTCTTTAGCACAGAATATGAACAAATCAGTGCCAGTTATAGAGTTAGGTAGATTTTCACTCAGTTTAAATCAAATTATTCATATTTTGGTACATATTATAGTAGTAAGCATGTAAGTGTTAGAAAAGTTCTTGAAGGGTTTAAAGGTCAAAGGTAATAGTTACAAAGTTCCTCTCTGTTTAACTGTTATTAAATTAATAGTTTAATTCCTCTCTACCTTCTCATATCTGTGACCTGTGGTAGTTGAATAGCATCACTGCGATAAAATTGTTACAAGAAGACAAATTCAGATCTCAAGTAAATAGAGGAAATTCTTGGTGACTTCAGTGGGAATTGAATAGTGACTCGAGTCAGTGAATTTTATTCTTTGCTCATGCATCCCAAAGTTGTAAAAACCTGTTTGTCTTGCCTTTAGTACTTGCTAAACTTAAAATAAAACATTATTGTATACTTATGTGGTGTTGCCAGTACTACAAAATTAGATGTTACAAAGTGTAAGAACCAGAATTAATCATCTGAAATTTGGGTGTCTACTCAAAGTGAGTCTGCACTCCGTGGAAAGAGGCAGGGACGTTGATGGTGTGGGCTTAGTTCCATGTTAAAGTAAATCCCTAAACTAAATCAGATATACTTTGCTCAGGATTTCTTTATTGTGTTGATAATGGAAGGAGTACAGGGGCACATGAGCTTTAATTCCTCCCCACAAGTTTTTGAGTGGAAATCTGGTTTGTCTTTTCCATTTGAATCTCAGAGTAAAATCTTCAGAATTTTTATTCTTAAAATTCATTTGATGTTTGCCAAAAGATTATCAGACTTTTTAGTAAAGGCTGGTATGTTTACTTTCAAACTCTTAGTGTTTAAGACCATAGTTTATGCTGTGATGAACTGTGTGAAAAGTGGTATTCTGTGTAATATTATATGAGGTAATTTCTTCTAAAAGTAAATTTCAGTGGATTTGTGTTTCTTTTTTCCTCTGTTTCATTTATACAAAGTCTTTTGGGATAGATTCAAGTCATAGAAACATTAGAAGAGTTTTTCCTCCTAAAATTGCCTCATGATTTAATTTATTAATAATAATATTATTTTTGCTGATTTACAGAAGACTGGAATGTCCCACAACATCTCACAAAGTGGTATTTATATGCCAACTTGCTATTATATACAGAAAAAACATTTGAATTTTGCTAGACAAGCGAGTGGCTGCTTTTTCATGGGTGGAAAGCCTGGCTTGCTGACAGCTGTTTGACCGTGTCCAGAGTAGCTGGAGCAATGGTCTCACATTCTGTGCCTGCCACAGCACTTGACAAATATCCCTGGCTCTTTTGTAGGACTTTTCTCTCCTACATACACAATCAAACATACTTTCTGTCTTTCCCACTCATGCATATATTCCTGGGAACATGTGTGTATGTGGGTGTTTATGCATTTCCAGACACTTGGTCTCACTGTATAACAAGTGGAAAATAAAACCATGTCCAAAACAGCACCTACACAAAAATGCATTCTTAGAGTTTAGTGGAAAAACTAACAATCTAACACCAAGGTTTCCCAGCTTTCACTTTTCAGTTAGGAATGCTGAGAACACGATTCTCTCGGCAGAGACCAGGTGACTGAGGTGGCAGCCCTGGCTGTGTACTCTGATACATCCATGACATTTTTATTATTCCTGTATAAATCAGACCTTCTTAAAAGACTAGCTGAGCAACAAAGTTTTGCTTCTACTGAAGTGATGTATTATGCAAAAGTTTTTTTAGGCTAAGTTTCTTTATTGTGGAAAACATTTACTGCTTAAAGATACTTATTTTGCTGTCTGCCTTAATCATATCCTTTGAAACAGTCTCAATAGATTTTTCTATTCGTAACATTATGACACTTGATGAGATGATTGATTATGAAGTGTTGAGAGCCCTGCCATGTGATCATTTATTTTTAAATACACATTTGTACTAGCCAATGCTTAAATTTCTTGCAGGAATACATAAGAGATGCGAAATATAAAGCTTGAGTCTGATAGAAACTGATGCCTCTGGAAATAGAGTGCCACAGTACTGTGGCCTTAAAATAACAGATTCTGACTGAAACTGGAACTTTACAGTGATAAATACTATGTAAAAAATTATGGTCCATCTTTGGTACAAAATAAAAAAGATGTATTGCTGTAGAGCAGGCAAAATAAAATGTGTTTGATGATGATATCTTTCTTTCCCTGTGCAGGTGCCTGTGTCAGTGGCCATGATGACTCCCCAGGTGATCACCCCTCAGCAAATGCAGCAGATTCTCCAGCAGCAAGTGTTGTCTCCGCAGCAGCTCCAAGCACTTCTCCAGCAGCAGCAAGCGGTTATGTTGCAGCAGGTAATGTGTGTTACCTGCTTTGGACTGTTAGCACAGGGCATTCACACAAATGTCAACCAGATTTTATGGGTCTTATTTTGTAATATCTCATTGCTCATTACATCAAAAAGAATGAAAATAAACATGAAACTTCTCAGTCTCCAATTTTTTTTTTTAATTGCAGAGGTGTGAAATCACACTTTGAAACATTCAATATTGTATTAAAACCAGCAACAGCAGCAGTGGCAGATGCATTACAAATACCAAACAAATTGATGTTTAAATTTTCAAGCGCTTAGGCACATTTTAATTGTAGACCTGCCAAAGGAAGTGCAAATAGAGTTGTAGATAATTGTTGCTTTAAAATTCATAACACTGTAGTGCTCCCTTTAGTCACATAAATGGTGTGCGGTTATGAAATTTGTACTTAACAGCTTGTTTCATCAAGGGAAAAGGTTTTTTATTTTGTTTTTTTCACATACTAAAAATTTGTCCCAGATAAGGCTGAAAAGGAGGAGGAGGTTGCTGTTTCCTTAGCATAAAATCTGTCAGCTAATTGAAAAATAGGTGATCTTGTTATTCATGCAATAATGATAGTGTCAATGATCAGTGCCTTGGTGTAACACAGAGTGGATTTTTGGGTGCATGCTTAATTGTCATACAGAAAATGATGTGTCTGTTTGTCATAGTCATAGCTCAGTCACTGAACTATGTTTAAACATTTTAATATCCAGTACCATGATTGTTACAGGCAATTCACCTTCAGTTGTGAATCCAGCATCCTGCTAAGCAGATTGACAGATTAATTACTTTTTTCCCTCAGAAGCAGACAGTTTTGTTTGGCCTTAGTGACTTGTAGGTTTCTTGCAAGTGGATGAGTGCAGCTTCTGATTTGTTATATAGGACGTGTAAGGAACTTAGGTATAGTTATTTGAGGAGTTAATTTGGCTCTTGCATTCCCTTTAGAATACAGATTTTCTATACCCTTCTGTTTAGGATATTTTGGAATCTGCATTGGAAAATTTCAGAACCGCCTTGGAAAAAAATGTATGTAGATCTGCCTCTTCAAATCACATTTTTTGTTATGAGGTGATACTTAATGGCTACGCTACCATATGCCAATCTAGAAGAGTTTAGGAGATTTATAATACTTGAAACTTTTGCCTTTATTTATTAAAGTCAAAATGGTTTATTCAGCAACAACTACAAGAGTTTTACAAGAAACAGCAAGAGCAGTTACATCTTCAGCTTTTGCAGCAGCAGCAGCAACAGCAGCAGCAACAGCAACAGCAGCAGCAACAACAGCAACAACAGCAGCAACAGCAGCAGCAACAACAGCAGCAGCAGCAGCAGCAGCAACAGCAGCAACAGCATCCAGGAAAGCAAGCAAAAGAGGTAGGAGCTAAGACCCTTGCTGATGCACACTAGTCCGAGCTGTCAGAAGCCTGGAAAAGACAAGACCAGTTTAGATCTTTTCATATAGCAAGAATGCAGCTATCAAAGATTTGTTCTTATATTTTTACCAGGCTTAATAGCAGTGCTGGTATAATTCTCCTGCTCCCCTCTCCGAGATGTAGGATTTGAGCAGTCTAGTCCTGCTGTCATCTAATGTTCGCTAATGAATCTGAGTGTGCAAAGAACAAACTGTGTGGTGGACTCTGTACTGATTATCTTGTATTCACAGGCAATCTGTGTTGGGGAAGGAGCCTTACTTTGCTCAGTGGCACAGCTCAGAGAGCATGCAAATTTAGTCCATGGCTGAAAAAGAGCGATTGAGCACAGATTTCAAAGTCATAGGCCCCTGATTAATGAACTGCTACTGTAGGTTTGAAGTGGCGAGTAGAAAGTTACAGTTTGATGTGCTCATAAATCAACCTGACAAGTGGGTTTCTCAGGCCTAGCTTGCACTTGTCAGCAAACTGCATCAAATATAAACAGAATACAAACAAAACATGTAGAAGTAGTTAAATTGATCAGCAGGTATCCTAGACGTTGTCTTGAAGCTGCCCATTATGCAAACGTCGAGGAAGCAGTTGTGACCTCCTGAGGCTTTGTTTCTGTTTGGATTTGTGAATAGAATTTCAGACAGCCATCAACTACGGAATAGAAATTGCTCCCTTATTTCTCCGGAGGCTCTGGGCAATCCACATGACTTGCTCCATTATGCAGTCTGTTTTCCAGTGAGCGCATCAGAAGTTTCTCTTTTCCCCAAACTAGAAAGGAAAGGTCTTCCACAGCAGCTTGTCTTTTTCTGAAGTGTGACTGCCTTCTCATACCCTCCTGAGTCTTTGTGGACTCAAGTTTGTCTTGAAATGCCTCACAAAATTGGAACGTGTACTTTTGCTCCATAATAGGGCATTTCGTTGCCTTGAATGCCACACTCCTTGTAATATATTCCAACATGAAAAGAGAGTGAGCTAACAGGCCAGTGAAAGGAAGGCTACATCCCAGTTTACTAATAGATCACTGGAGACAATGTTCATGGGCCACTGCAGACCAAACTTAGTCAATTGGAAAAACAAGAGTGCCTTCAAATCACAGGCTCCTGTAAAAAATTATACATTTAGCATAGATAAATTTGTTATCATCTGCCATGAGCTGAGGTTTTTTTTTTTATTTGAAACAGCTGTTATATACTTTTTCTTGACCCTTTTCTTTAGCGTGTCATTAAGTGTATCTTGCCATTTTCCTGAAAACCTAATAGCTTAAATGAATATAATAGAAAATTTCAAACTGTTTCACTGCCTGAGTATTCTACAAATAGCATTATTATTTAATAACTGAGAATAAAAAGAAAGAAGTTGATTTTATGTTTTTGGCTTTCTAGCTTTGAACTCTGCATTTTACTTTTTGCTGCATTTGCTTCTTCTTCTTCCCCCCCCCCCCCCCCCCCGTTCTCTTTGTAGCAGCAGCAGCAGCAGCAGCAGCAGCAGTTGGCAGCCCAGCAGCTTGTCTTCCAGCAGCAGCTCCTCCAGATGCAACAACTTCAGCAGCAGCAACATCTGCTGAACCTTCAGCGTCAGGGACTCATTTCCATCCCACCTGGCCAGTCTGCTCTTCCTGTCCAGTCTCTGCCACAAGGTATTTCAGTAATATATGTCTGGAGAACTTTTAAATTCACAACTTTTTGACCATTCCATTTGCATCTGAACTTCAGAAATTTCCCTTTATGATACTAAAGCATACTTTGTAATTGAAACTTTGTTATTCATATTACCAAATTTTCTGGACGCTGATAAATTTTGCAGCATACTCTTTTGGAAAATTGAAGGCAGCTTTTTAGTGTTGTTTCCTAGATGGAGGAACAATTTCTGATAGCAGCACAATTCAGGCATCATTGCTTTTCTCTCAGGAATCACTGAAACCTGATTTAATGAAATGTTATTTCATTTAATACAAACAAACAGATATAAAATACATCCGACAACGATATTAAAGCCATTCAAAAGCTCACTTTCTTTTCTTTTTCTTCTAAGAAAATAAAGTGTTTGGCCTTGAAAAGCACTTTCAGTCTTCAATTTATGACAAGTGAACTTAGGGACAAGCCTTAGGATTTATTTTCTTTTATATTCCTTTGTATTATATAGATTAAATAGAACAACAAGTTTTGAAGGTGGTGATTCCAATAGTAATGAACTGTGACTGACAAATAATTGTAAAGACTTTTTGAGAAAAAAATTCCTCTTGTCACTTTGATCAGGATTTCTCAATGATGAAAATGAGCTCAAACTCTACCACTTGAAAGAAAATAGGGCACACACTTTTGAAACGTAAATTAATGTGGAGATAAATGCTGCTTACATACTAAGATAAGGTCAAAAGTCTTCCCATGTTGGGGACTCTGTCTATAACCTGTGAGGTACGTGTTTCTGTTTGTTTTACCATAGAGACTTGAGCTAAGTGTCTGTCATAAAAATTATACAATAATCTGATCTCTGATATCCCAGTCCTGAAATGAGCATTGTTTAGACTATGTTCTTGACAAATAACATTATTTTTAATTGATCTTTATGCATGTAACTTGTTTCTCCACCAGATAATTATTATGAATTTGAAGCCTCAGAAATCAGATGAGCAAAAGCAGTGTACATAGACAATGCACAAAGCACAGTATATAAATAATGATCTAAAAAACACCAAACCAAAAGAAACAAAAAAATAAGCTAAAATGACCAGAAAATGAGAGATTACAAATAAATGTGTTAATTTCATTGTGTAAAAAAGATATGACACAGGCATATCTCAAGTTGTAAAAGCTAGAACAAAAACAAGTCCTACTACACCAAACAGAATGGCAGTGGGGAGACAAGTTGATTCATAAATCTGGAGATGAGAGACTGGTAATGCTGGTTTCTTTTTTTTATGATTGGCTTGGACCAGAGTCAAAAAAAGCATGAAACACAGCTTCCCTCCAAACTGCTTTACCTTTTGCAATCTCCTCTTGTGCCATCTGTTGCTAGAGGAATTCCTCAGGTTTTCTCTCACATTAAGCTATCCCCATAGATTTCCCTCAGCACTCCTACGCAAATGCATTGATATTAATTATTTTAATGCAACACTCATTCATCTACTTCAGTATAAAAAGAGAGGAAAAAAAAACAAACTTTGTAATAGTTCTTAGGAGTAAACCGATCTTCTTAAGATCTTCCTTTTACTCAAAGAATTAAGTCCAGTTGAATTTATGACAAAAATGATTGATAATAAATAAGATATTACAAAATTTTACAGTTAAAATTTATATGGATTGTCCCTGTTAAAGTAAATGAATCTCTTTTTTGCTTTTGCCTTGCTGTTAAATACATACATGTATAAATACATACAAGTATTTATTTCTTCCATTTTTAAATTAAACTTTCAGAATTGAATTAAGGTAGTACACTCCAGATGTGGTAAAAGTATGGTTTTCTGCTTCTGCTGTGCTGTGAGAGGTATAAGATAGTTACACAGAAGAATTTACATGTATAACACAAATATTTTATATGCATCCATCCAGTTTGATCGGTTACATGGATGGCTAGAACACTGAAAGTAGCACAGGGGATTTGTGTTTGTAAGTTATTGGTCATAAACAGTCCTGTAAACCACAAGTAACTATTGGCAAAGGGGTGTACATTAGATAGTGTGAAAAAATGCATTATTAAAAGTACAGCTGTGAGGTTTGTATATACAAACAGTATTTTCTTCAAGTATAGTTTTTGCCTTTAAAGAAAAAGAATATTTCCCATGTTTTATTGATGGTCAGGTATCACAAATAAGCTGTATAGCTGTTTTAGCATCTATTTTGCTGTGAGTTACTTCAGTGTATCACTGCACTGATGCTAGTCAAATGCAAAGAACTGTAAATCACAGCACTAAAAATACCCCAAGCACACCAACTGAACAAAAAAACACCAAAACCCCAAGTCTTGACAGGTCCATGTTGGAAAAGGAAAAACAGTTGCATGGATGGCTTTTAAAAGTGATGGTTTTATTAAACATTTATTGAAACATAAAAATAGAGTAGATAGAGGTTAAAAGAGTTAAAAAAGTAATATTAAAATCCCCAAATTCTTGTTTGTAAATTTCATAGGAAATCAGTATCTGACCTTTTTATTATAGTCCTTAGTTTTTATTCACTCTTGGTCCTCTTTTTGATCCTTTCCCCTTTATTATATTGTAGGGAGTGTATTTTAAGGGTTCTCACAGCCTGTGAAACTTCGAAACTTACCCTACTTTTACATCCAGACTGAAATGTCTGTCAGCCATTTCAAAAGCCTCTAGTAAAAAGAGAGTTGGACTTTTTTAGACATAGAAACCACAGAATTACCATAATTTACAATTAATTACAAATCCGCTTATTAACTTTATACTTTTTAAGTGCTTGCCCATAATCCTTTTATCCTAGAAGGCAGCCTTTCAGGGTCCTCTGAATAAGTGATAAAATTAACCAGCCTGAGCTTAGAGACAAATTTCTTTCTGGTTTAAAAAACAGCCTAGGTGAGCTAGGCAGCCTGGAGGTGCAGCTCCATCCGCAGCAGATGCCCATACATACAGGGACACCCCTGCCTGTGGGAGAGACCAGAGAGACCATTGCTGCAGCTGCTCCCAGCCCTCCTATATCCACTCAGCTTGTCTTGTGGGGCAGCTGTCACTCAGCTCACACAGGACCCAAAGTCTGATGATCTCAAATTAAATTTCTTTCACCACAAGAAGTGGTATCTGATTACCTGAACAGATGGTTTTATTCCTAGGGTTTGGGTTTTTTTTTCAGTACAGGATTAGTTTATTTTTTTTCAAGAGCAGGAGGAAGACTGTGAAGAAAATAATGTACTTTGTATATCATGCCACCTAAATGAATACATTATTTCATTTTAATTTGTGATTACATTTGCAGGTAACTGGTTATTTGCAACACCTATTGTGGGTTTTTTGCAGTGTTGCTTGAACATACCTCATGAACTCAGCAGTAATTACTTACCTTTATTAAACAATTACAGCCAGTGTTACCATCACTCCCGTTACCCATCTCTCTAATGCAATAAATTAGAGCCTGGTGCTTTGCTTGCTTCCTTAAAACCTAGGGTTTTGCTATACAAATATGATAAAAACTCCAGTTTTAGGACTTGCAACCAACTGGTTTTCACTTTTTCCTTAGCTGAGTTTGCCAATGGCTGTTGGTTTCTAAGGTAAAGAAGCAGGACTCAAAGCAGTCCGAAAATGAGCTGCATTCATAATTTTAAAAAAATAAATAAGCTCTTCCAACCACTTTTTTCCATACTTCCTCCAGAAATTAATATTTCTGTAAATAACAAGTAATCTATTTTAATAGCTTTGAATACTTCATGGTGACATAGCTACTGAGAAGTATTAAGGAACTTCCTGTGTTTTTTCATGATATTTCACTCGTTCAGTAGTCTGAGTTTATATGTTCTCAAAATAAAACATTTTCTAATAAATAGATCTGCAAAACAGTAAAAAACAGTCTTTGCATATTTCTATTGTATCTTATTAACCAAAATAAATATACTAAATGAAATTTTGAATGAACGGATAATTTCTAGTACTTTTCAAGACCAGAAGTGTGAGCTCTTTCATTAAAAAAAATAAAAAACACTAAAAAAACCCAACCAAACAAACAAATAAAAAAACCCCAGCAATATTTTGATTCAAACAGCATCAGCATTTTGAATATTTTGCATTCCAACAGATCTAAATACCATGACCATGTGTTACCTAATTTTGGTTGTTGAGATGAAATGCAGAAGACAGATTTTTAGATACCTCTGGAACAAACCATGTCAGGCTCAAGAACTCAGCTTTGAAATCACAAGATCTCTAGGCTTCATATTCTTTTCTGCATTTAATCTAGCATTCTTCAAAAATAATATGTCAAACTTGCAATGTCTGGCAGTGACAGAAGGTGTATATATTTCTGAGCTCTTCATCTTTCAAAATCTGGTTTCCTATCTTAGCTGCATGTTTAGTGGAAAGATAAGAGAATGCTCACAACCCTTCTCTTGCCTGTGTTTTGTAGTCTTTACTTCAGACAGAAACATATTGTACTGTTGGTTTCCATGACTTCATGCAAACTTGAGCCAGACAACCCTAACACATATGTATGAATACATTCAACAAGACATTGCTTTTTGTGACCTAGGATGAATCCTGAAAACTACAAGTTTCCAGGCTGCAAGTGAAGTAGAGAGCAAGTTTAAGCTCTTTTTTTGTTTATGTTTATGTATTTATGGATTTATAAATTTATGAATTTATGCTTTACTACATGTTGATTGTGCTGGTAAAACAGCATCAGCTTTATTGTGGGCATTAATCCATTAATAACACTGAGCTCATTATATGAAACTCTTTATTGATTATAATTAGTGGGGCTCTCTTTCATTTTATAGCTGGCTTAAGTCCTGCTGAGATTCAGCAGTTATGGAAAGAAGTGACTGGAGTTCACAGTATGGAAGACAATGGCATTAAACATGGAGGGCTAGACCTCACTACTAACAATTCCTCCTCTACTACCTCCTCCACCACTTCCAAAGCATCACCACCAATAACTCATCATTCCATAGTGAATGGACAGTCTTCAGTTCTAAATGCAAGGCGAGACAGGTAATTCTGATGAGATTTCAACTGTGCTTATCATTTGACGTGAAGCGGTTGTATAATATCTTAAGTCACATTATTTCCAATCAAAAAATAGCACTTAATAGAAGTTACTTAAGAAATCGTGGAAACCTGATTTTCCAGAATTGTTTATCAGTAGGGCATAATTGCAGTAATGATGTCTAACTGTGCAGACACAACAAAATTACTTTCATGTGGCTTTATAACTCATGAACTTATGGTAGTTTCGGTAAAAGTTAGAAATCACAAAATCAAGTGGGCTGATGGTAGAGGTGTAAATGCACATTTGTGGGCACTTTTGTAGGTGCATAGTTTCATTCGTGTTTGCCACATCTGGAAGTCAGGCCCTTACTGTTGAAACACTCTCCTGTTTTCATTGACAAAGTACATCTATATGGTTGTCAAGGCTGTAATTCAGTGCAAAGATTCTATGTTAAAAGTGCTTCAAAACAGTATATTAGAGCAGCTCTCATGTTGTTTGTTTCTTGCAAAAAGAACCACCAAATTTTCTGTCTTTTATGCATGACAGTAATGAAGTTGACATATTTCATACAAATTTTCAATGTTGTTAGTTTAATGCAGTGGAATTCCACCATATGGATGAAATCAAAATCATTTTTCAGACACATTGACAGATATTATTTACTGTTCCTTAATTTCAAGTAATGGATTAAATACAAGAATATGTAGTGTCTGTAACACTTACCAGTAAATGTGTTAGTGTAGTGAGATATAAATGATCTCAATATAAGGAAATTTAATTATAACTATATAACCTAAATTGTAAGTAGTTTTATTTTCAAATAAATTTTCCACTTAATTATTTTAATACTCATGAAACTATGATTTCTCTCTCATCCTCATGACCGTGAGGACAGTTTTCCATCATTATTTTGTATTATTTAAAAATCTGAATACCTTTGTAGTAGTACTTATAGCTCACATAATGGTTCTTTGCTTCAGGATGTCGCCCACATCCATGGAATAATTCCCTGAATTTCTTTGATAACTCATCATGGATGAAACAATTGCAGAGTTTCCAGAGGAAGGCATGGAGTACAGCTAGGGAATTTTATGAAGCCATGTAGTTAATGAAAGCCATGCTTGTGAACAAAAATTTTCTAATGGAAGCAACTTTAATTTTATACACACTGAGCAGAAAATTCAAATATTTTTTTAACATTCTAATATTGAGAAATTCTGCCTGTCAGTCTTCACTATTTATACTCAGAATTGATCAGTTCTGAGTGTATTTTTTATTTATAGGTAAATGTTACACCAAGGTCATATGGCATAATTAGCGTACAGTATTATACAGTCATCTTATTTTTTCATCCTTTATTAACAGTCATCTTTGGCTCTATTTCTTCTCTAATTGGAACATCATCTAGCCTTGGCAGTTGAACTGTTCAATAGAACGATTAAATTTTTCTGACTGCTCTGAGCTAAATTGACCTGTTTTGACCTGTTTGTCACTGATCGTAACCTGACAGGCGCTAGCAGCCTCCAACGATTATGGCTTTTGAGATGAATCTGATGCCTTATTCTTTTGCTACAGCTCATCACATGAGGAGACTGGGGCCTCCCATACTCTCTATGGTCATGGAGTTTGCAAATGGCCTGGCTGTGAAAGCGTTTGTGAAGATTTTGGACAATTTTTAAAGTAGGTGGATTTTTATTAATTGGTACAAAATTGTTCAAGGCAAGGGAAAATGAAAGACAGCAAACAAAGTTTTAGTGTAAACCATACCTGAGATTTTTTTGTGTGTATTTCAAGCAAGTGGATAATCGAGGCTATCGGCAGAGGGTCAAATTGTTATCCTTTCTTTCATGTTGAACACTTTTGCAGGCCTTTCAATAGCACAGTGTTTAATCCTCTTATTATCCTTTACTGAAATGGAGCCTCAGAAAATTTGAAGAGATGCTTTAGATTTTATATTGGATAGCAGAAGTATGAAAAAGCACATTTTAAATTCTGACAGTTTGTGTGAAGTGGGAATTACTGTGTATAGTATAAATAAAAAAGCACAAAGGCCTAAGCATGACCATTTAACTCTCACTTGCTAACCTATTTTTGCTTTTATTCTTGCATGTGCACAAGAAACATAGAAAAAACCCCACAGTGTACAGCTGGGTTTGCACCTTTCAGAACTGAAAAGTGATGTCATTGCTTTTGCAGCATTTGGTTTAGCCAGCTGTTTTCTAAATCAGAGCATTTAGAAAATAAGTGACGCAGCTTTTCCTTTTCATCTGCAGCTTCAAACTGCAGTGGGTTTCTGCAATTTTTCTTTTTTATTTATTTCAAAGTATTTACTAGTATTCCTATCTTCATTTGAATTTTCAACAACAGCACTGATTTGCTACCTATATACATTATGGACTGGTCTTTGTTAGAAGAGCCATACTCATTTGCCATGCAATAGATCTTAATGGAAAGCTACAGATAGGCTTATATAGATGAGTAACTTCAGGGGCTGAGACTCTTATGTTGTCATGGTGCAGCTAACAGGGTGAATGAACTGTTTCATGCTTCATCAACAATTAAGTTAATTAGCTCATTTGAAATTGCACTGCTTTGTTGCCAGGATGTTGGCAGAAACATCAAAAAGATGTGTTTACAAATGGCAGACTACGGGGTATGTAACAGAAGCACCTTAACAGCAGACCATAACCGCTCAGTATTACAATAACTTTTATAATAGAATTACAGCAATACTATTCATAAAGTATTTGCAATGCTTTCTCTGTTTTTCAGTTTTAAATTAAATAACTTACACTGACTTGAAAATTGTGTGTAGGTATGAGTCCTGACAAATTTTTGTTTATTAGTGCATTAAGTGGAGTGTCAAAACAATGGCTTATTACTAAAGAAAACTGTAAAGGATTTAAAAGAACCTGATTTACATAAGTTTGTATTAAAAGGAAAATGAAATCTCCCAAATTCAATGTAGTGGTCTAAGTATTATTAATAATAAGAATTTAAACTCATTTAGCTTAAGCATTTTCCTTTTCAAGAAAAACTACGTTTCCTGAAAACGTCCTTCCATCTAGCCTATAGTGATGCTAATTCTTTGGGCAGACTTTGCACATTCATTATGTCAGGTCTCTTGTTATAATCCGTGATCAGTAAAACCATTTTGATTAAGGCAGGTGTAGTTCTAGGTTTACAGATGCTCTTCCTTTCCTGAACCAAATAACCCTGGAAAATGTGAAAGTGACACATAACATCTTGATAATTCTGGTGCAGAAGTAATAAGGGTTTACAGCTGTGTCATGGCTTTTTGTCCTACACATCAGCAGAAGCTGTCCAAGAATATTTTATTTCTTCTTTTCATTCAAGTCTGTTTACTGTGCCCTTAAAACAAATAAAAAGTCCTGATGCTGAATGATAGTTTGTTTATGAAATAGAAATATTCCTTCATTTTTACACTAATTTTAAGATGGAAATCAATACATAACCTTGTGCTAGATTCTTTAGTACCTTTTCATGTTCATGCTAATGCAAAATCCCTATTACAATTAAAAAACATTTTCTTTCAATTAAATATCAACTTTTAGTCCAAAGATTGACCGTTTTTCCAACCCATTAACTTTATAGGAGATGACAGGACTAATGGCTGTAGTTTTCAAGGCTTTGCTCTTAGTCTAATCTTTCTTGCAATGTTTCAGGTTCTCTGACTTGAAACAATATGGTACCTGTGTTAAGAGAGTTAATGCAAGTATATTGTACCAAAATGAAATATTAATAAGGTACTCTACCCCAGTCTAGTAGTCCGTATTTCTGTAATATGCTTATGACAACTTTGAAGAGTGCCTGGTTTATGAAGTCAACTGCAACTTATGCTCAGAAAATGGTTAACCTAGCAGCTTGATCTAAATAAAGAAAAATAAGCAGAGGCTCCAAGAAGGAGGATTAGAACAGAAAACACCAGCTTGACTTCACTTGGCGAATCAGGGAAATGACTTAGGGTGAAGTGATGAATAACTTCCAAAAAATGACTTAAAGCTACAAAAGCCATTTTCACTTTTTTATTTAAATCCAATAGGAATTGTTTCTAATTTTAAGGTAATTTGAGGACATTCCAATTAGCTACAATTCTTTTCAGGTATTCTGAATGGCTCAAGAAGTTTCACATTAAGTGAAACTAGATTAATGCTTGGAAACATACGCAATGGTTTCAAGAAATTACAGCAAGTCTTCTTCATGGTAACTTACTGTATACATAACAAAACCTAAACCTGTATGCTTTTTCTTTGGGATCCTTCAACTACAGACACAAACCCCCAGTTTATATTTCTGTTTTTGTAAGATGGTATTAACTTACAGGTGCTCATACATGCAAGATCAGTTTGACTATTAAGTAAAAACAGCTTTTGGCTTAAAACATACTTCGCATTTAAAAACAAATCAGAAAATGTCATTACATAACTGGAAAAAAGATATCAAGATTTGAAGAAAATTTCAGGACCCGACATGATTAAAAAAGTATCAAAATGCTTATGAAAGCTCGGAACTTTGCTGTGAAACAAGTGCTGACAGAAACTAACCATTTTCTGTTTTCTAAGGGAGGAAACCAATAGATCTCTCAAAGCATTTAATAATATTCTTCATTATTTTTTTTTAAATGTCAAAATGCAATAGCATATAACAAAACTATAGGGTATTTTGTCTGCAAAATTAATTATTCCATTGGTCCTAAGTCAGTTTGAGTAGGGAGAATTTGACTTACTGTGCTTAAACCAGAAGGTTTACAATACAACATTCCAGCCATCAGACAAGTGTTCTTTAACCTGCATGTGGCAGACGCCAGCAAACATAACACAAGCTACAGTACAAAGGCTGTTTTTACTGTAATAATGTTTTTATCTATAGAGACAAGGGGGAAAAAGTCATGCTAGAGAAGATAGGCCAGCTTTCCAATAGATGTTTACATATGGGGCACAAGAGCGTGTTTAAAAGTCTACAAAGAATAGTGACCAAGTGTAATAGTCAGGATGGCAGAAACAGTACCATATAAAGAAATAACTTAATGAAATATGATTAGTGCCATATAAAAATTGCTGGTTCATTTTTTATTTTCCTCTTTCAGCTGCAAAGTGATATGCAGCATTATGTACTTTACTACTTAGTGTGCATTGTTGGGTTTTTTTGGTCTTTGACTGGGTGGT
>JAVUNC010000005.1:24862500-24870000 GCA_032173965.1 Sitta carolinensis | reverse complement strand
TCTTTTTAAAAATGTGCGACTGAATTTTAGTGCTCATTAAAGAAGAGCTTATAATAGCTCTGTCTGGAACTGAGCATAGTGCAGACAGGTTCTGTGTATGTCCCTTCACGTAACTCTGCCAGTGCACCTCAGCCTGACCTATAGCACTTTGCTATTTTAGTCCTGGGTTGCTTTTGAGAGAGACTGACAAGAGTAACAAGTTTTATAGAGGTTAATTGAGATGGGTAAATGTCCACTAGAATTTTAGTTTAAATTATCTCTCTTCTTTCCTCTAATGGTGCATTATCTTTTGCTTTGCAGACTCCAAATCTGTTTGAAAAAAATCCCAAAAAACGTTTTGAGCCACATCAGTATTTTTTCCAGCGTGTTTCTAGAATATATCATCCTCTATCTACCTCTTTTAGAATATGCTGTATTTTTTATATTGTTATGTTATCAGTAATATATTAATTTCGGTCTGCTTTTTAATGCTATGTGTAGTTCATAATCTGCCCCCTGATTTCCTAATATGTTGCAAATATAATCATGAGAAAATCCAGTTTCTTTCAACAACTGAATAAGCATCAAAATAATGGAATAAACTGCACATGTGTTGCACAGTCTACTTTACACTTTCATACCAATAAGTCAGCTCTTCAGGATTGCTTTCTAGCCCTCCAACATATATTCTCCCCTTAAAAATAAACATTTTTTCTCAATTATAAATCAAGTTAGTGTGGGATTAATAAAAGATGAAGACAAGATAAAAGACTAGGAATATGCTGATTAAAGTATGAAAATGTATCTGCTTATAAAGTAAAAAAATCACAATTTCTACATTACTTAAAAGTCATGACAAGAAACAAACAAACAAAATAATGACTAAAAACATGCCTCAAAAAAACAACCAAACAAAAAGCCAGCTAATCAACCAAGCAGCCAATCAACTCAAACAAAATTGAAAAACAAGCAAAACAACAACCCCTTTGGAATGATTTCCAGCCTTCTGGAGGAAAGAATGTATTTATCTCTAGCAGATTTGCACATACTGGACCCTGACAGTGCAGCAACTTAATACTGAGAAAAGTTATTCTAGAGGGTTTTAAAAATGTATTAGACCTAGTTTTTCTTTCCCTATATTGCCTGTACTTGCATGATAAATAAAGCAAGCCTACTTCATAGGCAAGAAAGATCAGAAAAAAAATTTCTTTAAACAATTTTTACACTCTTACTGTTTCCATAAGTAGCTTTTCTCCAAAATGCACAGTAAAATATAGTATAAAAAACTGTGGGTATCTCACCAGTTTCTCAAGATTACTATGTTAACTCTCAAGAAAGTTGCAACATACTCCCAAGTTACCGTGTAATCATATTGAAATTACATTACACTGGACTTTCTTCTCCCACACTGCATACTGCTGTTACATTTAAAGTTCCTCAGGGCAAGGACTATGTCTGTATCTATTTTGTAAGGTGTTATGCAAACATATGGTGTTGTAATAACTGATAAATAATCATGAGTGTGCAGTAGCCTCAGACTTGGGCTGGGAGATCTTTTATACCTGTACGCTTCCTTTCTCTCGTGTTAGCCGCTTGTACCTGTGAGCATACACAGGTGAGCATACATGCACATGGAAGCAGTGTACTGGTGTGTACTGGTGATAGTGGTAATGATGCACAGGTAAAGTCTGTCTTCAGAGCTTTTTCTGGCAATTTTGTACCCAATTAACTGAAAATATTAAACCACTACATTAACAGGCCGTGCACAATCATATCTGTGTAATTGAGGGAGTAGCATTCTTCTGAATCAAAATTTTGGAAAAAAAAAATTGAATGGTATGTTCTGAGCAATCACCTGCTTTTTAAACTGATTGTGCATTTTTACATCGATGGGGGGGATGAAGTCAGTTCCTTTGAAAATAAGTAAGTTATAGGTTTTGTGACTCACATGAAGGAAAATTGTCTTTGGTGATGCTTGAACTTAGCATAAACTACCGAGCAAGTTACTTGTATATTCTTAAATAATTTTATATTCAAAGAATGAACAAAGCCTTTCACAATTACTTATATCTCTTCTTCAACCATTCCTGTTTCAAGAATAGTAGAACATTTTGCTCACCTGAAAACTATATCATAGCATCCTAAACCTCTGAAGTCATGATTTAAAAGACACAAATGTTAGTAGAAGTGATACAGTCACTTTATTTTTCCACTATTTCTGACAAATACATTTTCCCCTTAGGTTAACAATCAAACAGCTGTACAGTTCTTGATTAATTCTGCTAGAAAAGAAAAAGGAGAAGATACATTTCCTCCATGGTATAGATAACTTAGGTCTTGTAACTGTGAGGCCATCTGTGACAGTAGTCCTTGCAAAGCTTACTCCTCATACCTACAGTGGAAATAGCCAGCAAATCTGCGTTCAAAGGCAGAAGTCCTTTGCTCCCATTTCTTCTTTAACCTGATCCTTGTGTTTTCTTCTCCATGGAGCAGAAAGCCCACTATTAAAGCTCCAAAAGGGACTTCTTTGATCCAGGAAAAGAGAGAGAAGAAAATGAACACATTGTCCTTCAAAAAAACATTATAAATTGATCTTTGTAAATTTATGCTCAATTGAAATGTCTGGGGGACAGCCACTTGGGTCTGGACTGAGCTTCGGTGTCAGGCAGCTGCTCACTGAGGTCCTCTTTCCCTGATGCAGAATGTGTTTTTGTTTTGCTAAGCTCATGTGTGTAGCCTGAACCTTTCCCAAGAGGCTTGCTGTGCTAATAAGGTGTATAGCTGGTGCTTCCCCTGCCTTTACCTCACATGCCTTTCTTAATACTGGGAGGGGGCAATCACTTCTTTCATCCTCAGAGTGTATTTCTTGAAACTGCAATGAAATTTGGCTGTTCCTCTACAGCTCTGTTTTTGGGAAGGGGTAGCAGATGTTCTCTTGTTGCTTAATGATTAGAGAAGAGCAGACAGAGAAATCTTAACAAAGTCTACATTAATTCTCAGTAGTTCAAGCAGCCTAAAAGCAATTACATCTTTTAGAGGCTTGTTCGTAAGGCGATTCTCTTCATCTGCATCAGCAACAGGGAGTGGAAATCAGTTATTCTAACAAATATACATAACTGGTTACACTGGCCCTTAGACGGCATATGTGACCTGGGAGATAGAAACTGAGTATCTGACAGTTCTCACTGGGAAATTTTGTAAAACCAAATGAAATTACCAGTTTTGTTACTTTGTATTATTGTCTGTACAGCATGCTCTACTAGCTCTTTCTGCACAACTCCCATAGATAGGAACTAATGGAAGCCTTATGTGCAGGAGAGAAAAATGTACTCATAAAGATATTTTCCTCATAGTAACACTGTCTTATTTCCTTCTCTAGGCACCTTAACAATGAACATGCATTGGATGACAGAAGCACCGCTCAGTGTCGGGTGCAAATGCAAGTGGTTCAGCAGTTAGAAATACAGGTTTGTTGTATGGATGCATTATCCTATTACTTATTTACTGTTAACTTAAACTAAATTGAAAACACTTGCCTTAATGACTCTAGCTTAAAGACATATGTTTCTTACATTAAATTTGTTGATATTCATTAACAAGTGAGGGTTTTTTACTTAAAGATTTTTCATATTATAAATTATGCAATAATTATCTAACATCAAGATTGTCTACAGTATGTAGCTTGAACTAAAAATCTAATGCTATTCATCACGAATGAAAAACAAAGTCCCTGGAGCAAAGACTGGATCCAAGCCATCTTCACTTCTTAAAATGCTGGGTCAGGACCCCTCTTCCTTATTCCCCTTCTGACCCAGTGCTCGTTTGTGCTGTTCTGTGGGATAAAAGAATAGCAGAGCATATCTCCACCCAAAATGACTCCCAGCCTGATGGGGGGCATTTTTCTGCAAGCAAGGAGGTGTAATGTCAGAGCCACTCAGGGAGGTCCCCAGGGAGTGCCATGCCTCAGACTGCAGGGCTTCAGTGCCCTGTGCATGCTCTAACCAACAGAGGTCACTGCATGTATGTGAATGCTCCCTTCTGCTCGTGCAGGGAGTGATGAGTACCCCTGGGGTCTCCCAGTATTGCAACTACACTTACCAGGCTACTGAGGTTGGGCACAAGGCTCAGGTGTGACCGTGCAGGACACCTGCACCGCGCTGTCTGCTTCTGCCCACCACACAGCAGTCATGGGGTGGGGGGGGGCAGGGGGACATGTCTCAGCAGTCCCATGCCCTCCTGGGACTGCTCAGAGGAGCTCAAGGGATGCAGCAAGGAACTAAGATTTTTGGCCCTGTTTCTTGCCATATGTAGAGAAAGAAGGATAACAACTCTCACTTTTTGCTCCTTTTCAGAATATTGTCTCACAGTTCTCTTTCACATCAGAATACTTACTCTTCTTTCAGCCAAGGCTTTTTGGGTCTTTTTTACTTTAATGCTGGAAATCCAAAACAATGATGGGGCATACAATACTGTAATTTGTTGTCATTTCCCTTAAAATGAATGATTCTTAAACCAAGGTAAAGCTGCTATTTCCTTTATCTTATTTGCACGATCGTGTTACCTTAATTTGTTTGTTAGGTTTGAAAGGAATTTATGTCATGGCAAGTACTAAGTCAGTAAAACATCATGCACATAGCATGAAGCTACACATAATATGAAGAGGAAATCTTATTCCCACCCCTTGCCTCAAATGTTCTTTAATTGAATATGCACTGATCAAAGGAAATACCTGCAGTACTAAAGATAGTTCCCTCTCTTAAAATTACTTACGAGTTGTATTCCTTTGTCCAGTCTCAATCTACAGGTATAAGAGCAAGATCTCTCTGGAAAATCATAGTATTAATTATTGCAATTAATGTTGAAATCGTGTTGTAGGTAGCCAGAGCCAAATCACTAGAGTGAAATTTTCAATGTTTCTCCTTGTAAGCTAATTTGTGAAAAAAAGAAAAAAAATCTTTTCATGTTCTAAAATACATTTTCCTCTTTTATATTCTGCTATTTTTATCAACAAGTTGCATATTTAAAGCACTTCCTCATGTTTCATTTTTTACTTTTAATTTGGTACCTTGTTTGAATATGAAACTACAAATATTTACAAAATATATGATCAGAAAATGGAATCAGTTACGAAAAAGTAGATGTTTAAGTAATATGATGTTTTTTAAAGGCAGTGTAAGGGCTTTGTAGGAGCTGTTTACAATTTACAAAGGCTAGGCTGTAATCTAACAGTTGAAGTGAAGATTTAGCTTGCAGTGTGACCAATTATGCCATTTTTTGCTTTGTCTGACTGCTAGTGAAGTAGGGTCCATCAGTTGTAATGAGACCTAGTGCAGTGTCGATGCCGACTTGATGGCAGAGTTCAGTGTTTCACACTGCCTGGGCTCTGTCACTCTATTGAATTAGATTGATGATGGCAGATTGCAGGGGGCACTAACTGGACCTCAGTGGGAAAGGATGAAGTGTGTAGTCAATCCTGGCAGGCACTGTGCTTTGAGGACCCTTCACCCCTTCACAGCTGTTGGCACTAGTCCATTGCTAACGGTGTCCACAGGACTTTAAAGAGACACTATGGGCCTTCTAATTTATGGTCTTAGTAACTTGTTACTGTCGAGGCAACTGTGACCTCAATTCTCTTATTGACAAAAAGATGAAGTGCTATTTGTTTTCTCTGACCTTTTAACATATGAAAGGCTATAAAAGTTTTTGTTGGGATTTTTTTCCATCTTTCTTTCTATGCTCAAAGTTGCATTTCCTCTTAGATAAGTTTCTACTGACACAGACTTTTATATGCAGGAATCATTACACCAAGACAAGCTCAATGATAAGATGTATCACTGCAGTGAAATAGCTGTATCAGTCATTTCTAAAATGCTTCTGATCCCACTCTTTCTTAACAGCTTTCTAAAGAACGCGAACGTCTTCAAGCAATGATGACCCACTTGCACATGCGACCCTCGGAGCCCAAGCCATCTCCAAAACCTGTAAGTGCATATTGCTTTATAAACAGTAAATAGGTCTACGAATGTAGCAGGCTAAGAAAATGAACAATTTAGGAACAGTTGGAAAACAATGAGTGTGATGAAAAATACAGCAATAAAATGAAGGTAAAATGCAATATCTTGTCAAATTGTATGTTTCTTTAAAAGTAATGCTATCTTTTGCAAAATCTATCCAATCTACACCATAGGTGACACTAAACAAAGTATACCTATAAGTGTCCAAATCATTGCCTTGAGAATGAAACTAGAGAAAATATCTTTTTGTGATAGGTTTAGAGATATTAAAAGGAAATTCACTTTGAAAGATTTGAAGTTCATTGACAATAAGAAGTAAAGGTAACATGAATCTAGGTGCTTAGGAAATTTCACAAATTGCTTACAAGAGACACAAGTAAACAATTTGTTATTCTTAAATGAACAAAAATTTTATTTTATGCAGTCACTTGAAATAGTTGTAAACATGGGAGGGGGAGTTGTGTTCAATTTTGGCAAGACTGCATTGTTATTTATCCACTGTGATGTTGTTGGGGTTGGTACGGGCACTGAAAAGACACTGGCTGCTGCATTGGGAACAAATCAGTTGTGCAGCTGGATCTGCATCCAGATCCAAACTCCATTAAACTCTGTGTGGTTTCATGTAAACAAAAGTATTCTCTGATGCTGGTCCAGTGTTGTACTGTCAGGGTGTCAAGCATTGTAGTACTTAAAATTTTCTGTGCTTAGATACACTGCACTTATACTAGAAACTGTGTGAAAAGTGAACTGTTCGTTTATCCATGATGGGAACTTTTTTTGTACGTATAATATTAAAAGGATATACCGGTACTTGAACATGAAGTGCTGAGGTATCAATGAAAATCTGTGGCTATGAAAGCCAGGAAATGTAGGCAGAAGGGAAAGAATCTGTTTTAAAGAGCACACTTGCATATCATGGCCAGCTAATGTTTACGTAGAAGGACAGCATACATTGTCTCTTGTGTTTTCAGCTCCCTATACTTCAAAGAAAATCTTTGTTTGAGGGCACACTTTATAACCTGATGATGAATGAAAAACATGTTAGCATTTCCTTAACCCCTGCCTTTGTAAGAGAAAATTTAGATGCATTATTTTTGCTTTCATTAGACTAACTAAATTCAATTTTTTTTTAGGTCATCTACTAAGGAAAAAACATTTGAAAACTTAAATTCTAGTATATGTGGCATATATATGGATAAAGTAATCTGAGTGCTTTTTCCGTTTCCATGCACTGTGAAGTTTTTCTGTCATGCAGGCTTCTTGAGCAATTCAGGTTCGGTACCAAATCCTGCTGAATTGTGTGGGAAAAGGTTTTTAGAACACATTTCCAGTATTTAATTATTTTAACCCCAGATGATCTTAAGTCTATCAAAATTTTGAATATTGTTTCTTTAGAGGTTTTTTTGTCTTATTTCAATAAGATTATTTTTCTCATTCCTTCCTATAGTATAATGTAGATAATCACAAGACAGAATAATTGTCTCATAAATCCATCAGGAATCTGCAG
>JAVUNC010000005.1:24832500-24855000 GCA_032173965.1 Sitta carolinensis | reverse complement strand
TACCTGTGTTAGTTCAGAAAACCGAAACCAAATGCAGCAAATGTAGCAGAGACAGATGTACGATTTTTAAAGCTATTTATGTTAAATTCTTTCAGTGAGATCAGAACCTTTATGCTCCTGTAGCAAATTTCCATGTGGGCCTAATTATAACAAGTTTTGCTTTTCTGATGAAAGTAAATCAATGTGTTCTAACAGGTTGAGCCCTTTCCCTCCCAACCTCATTTCATTTTTCCTTCCTAAACTCTGGTCTTCTGAGCTGACAAATCAATCCATTAACCCAATGAGCCACACAGGATGTCTGCTTGTTTTTAAACTTTGAAAAATCGTTTATTTTCAGAAGCCCAACGTTAGTGAAAAACATACCACCAGCTTAGGCTATGGAGCAGCTCTTAATGCAAGCTTGCAGGTAAAAAATACCAAATAATTCTTTGTACACACTGATTATGTTCTTATGGTGATGTATTTTATTTCTGCTTATACATTGGTATAGAATTACCTGTTATATTTATGTAGACCTGATGGTCATTCTAAATAGCTGGGTAGATCATCCAAGTAAGTTGTATTACCTAGCACTGCAAGTAGTAGTTCTTTTTTGTGCTACTTTTGATGTGAAGAAGCAAGAAGGACACCCTGTGGCAAAATCTGGAACATTCAGTTTTGCTGCAAATGTTAGATTGATAGAAGCTTTTGCAAATGCATGTGGATATGCATTAATATTTATCCAAGCTGTCATAAATGATTTCACATCATAGTGTTGGGGAACATGGTGCTCATGGCAAAAACTTTAAAGTTTAATTATAATATATAATTTTTATGCAGAAGAGGCAAATGTCAGGACTTTTTTATTTTGAGTTAAGTTCTGGTCATTTTTTAAGTATAGTCATTTTAAAGTATAGCAGCTGCCTGCATTATAAAGGAACACATACATTATGTGGAAGGGCAAAGGGGTTAAGTGTAATTCAAAGTCAAAAAATTATATAAAACTAGAAAGTGCCATAAATATCAGAACATTAATAATGGAATTAATAATGGTTAATAATGGAAAATAATGAAACCTAAGCAAAAGAAAGAGTAAACCAGAAGTAGAAATGCTGTTATATTCAGAATGTAAAAATAACTGGAAATGCAGAAAATCCTTCAGACCACCTCAACAACTACTCATAATGAGCTGTTTTCTGTGTGTGTTTTTCTAAATGTTCATACATGTATGATTGCCGTGTATATGGACTAACAATTTTGGGTTTCCTTTTCATTTTGGTAGGCTGCACTGGCCGAGAGTAGTTTACCATTGCTAAGTAACCCAGGACTGATAAATAACGCATCCAGTGGCTTACTGCAGGCAGTCCATGAAGATCTCAATGGTTCGCTGGATCACATTGACAGTAATGGAAATAGCAGTCCAGGCTGCTCTCCTCAGCCTCACATGTAAGTGCAGTCAGCTTTCTTTCAAGAAAAAATGCCTTAGTCTAAGACACAATATTACTCAAAAGAGCTTTGAAAAGTGGTAAGTGAAACATCTGGAGCTATATATTTGAAACTAAACATTTATATTAAAACATTTAAATAAATGAGTCTTCATTTACTTTGTAGTAAGATTCCTATAAGCTTTCTTTTGCTTTTTTTTTTTAAACCTCATCAATTTTTTTGCAAGCTCTGGTGAAGGTGATGGGTGGCTGATCTCTGTGGTCATTTTCAGAGCCTGGTTTGTAAGGTATAGTCAGAATGTTCACACTGGAATTAGTTGTAATTTTAACTCTGACTCTCTAAACCTTTTATGAACTGTAGTAGAGATATTGCCCGTTTATATAAACCATAAAATGCAAAGTTTAACTGTTGCCCACAGTTTACATAGAAGCCAGTAAAGTGTAACTTTTTGCCTGTCATATAAATCAGTGTAATTACATATTCAAGTTTAATTACTGGTGCGTCTGTATTGGCAAGGTTTATATGTTATATTTTATGCAAGACTACGATTCCTATTAATATTTAGCAGCTAACTATATCATTAATTACTCTAAATTCTTTCCCCTACCATCTTTTTAATGGAGCTGAGAGAGTGGAAGTATTAAAAATTGATGTATTGTGGATTTCAGAAATGTGTCTGAAGCTTTAGAAATGCCTGGCCTTAATCAGTGGTGTCAAACATGGCAGTTTCTTGTTTACTAAATAGTAAAACATGTATCTTGGAGGTATTGTTTCCCAGGTTATTTATATAATAATTAGCAGTGTGATATGTAAGTAGACTTAGTTTTAAGTTTACTGTAGGATGATTTTTTTAAGTACATCTAAAATTATGGTATCTCTTTTTTTACATTTTAAAAAGCTGATCTCGTTTGCTTTTTTTTATTTCATTTTCTCTTTCACATTTTAAATGTTTATTTTAATTGCTAGAACGGGATATTTAACAGTAACAGTAATTGAGACCAGTCTCCCTTTTTTTACTTATGCTCTGATGTGTGAAGAATCCATTTTGATCTAACCTTTTTTTTTGGGTAAAATATTTTAGTGATTTTTTTTCTTCTTTTGTTTGGCATGTTAGTATATCTGTGATCACATAGAAATGTTTATTGTCATGCATTTAATTGCTTTATTACACATTTATTCTACTTGCCTTTGAAAATAATACACTGTGAACATTCATGTATTTTATCAGGTTCCAAACCATTACTTTTTCAAAATGGAAAAATTTGTCTTTTGGAAGTGTCTTTAGATGTATTAAATAATACAAAAGAAGTAATAAAACTTGAAGTAGAAAGAACATGAATAAATGCTCTTGAGAGTAACACTACTCTAAAACAAGTAAAGTGAGCAATCAGACAAAAGTTTTTATATCCCATGCTTTATGCTATCAACCGTGCAGTGGGTAGCTTGAGGCCTTTTACTTTTAGCAGTTCTCCTGAGTATGCTAATGCTCTCTTCCTGTATAAAATGCCATGACAATAAAACTTTAAAGAGCAAACAAGATTTAGATCACGTGTGTTAAAAACAGCTACTTTACAGAAAAGAATGACACTTGCTATTAAACTTGTTTTGTAAGTGTTAGGCAGATCTGTTTACGTATCTATGTTCTGTCTGCCATTCTGCTGGATAAACTGTGATATCCGTGCATATGCTTGTGAAGATATGGCTGCATTTATAGCTGTGTTTATAGCAAAAATAGTGCATACTGAAGTAATTCTTGCCTATAACAAAGGCAAATACCTTAAGTTACACCCTGACTCAAGATTCAGCCTTCTTGTCTCATTTTTATGGTGTGTCATTTGTCAGAATAGGCATTGTTGGGATTTGCTATGTTGACTCCTTTGAAACTTGTGAGGACATGTTGCTCAGTTCTTGATAGACTGAAGCAACAAACTATAAGTGCCCTGAGACACCACTGGAGAAAGAATCTATGCACATTCATCCCTTGCGCCAAACTTAGTGCAAGAATCCTGGGCTTCTGTGAGACCATGAGCCATCAGACAAAAGATGCAAGCTAGATGCCCACTCACTTGTGACGTTTTTCCTTTTCTTTGCGGGGGGAAAAAGGGAATGAATGCAATCTTCAAGGAAAGGCCACAGTAGGAAGAGGCTTGCATGGGAGGCAGATGACCAAGGAAGAGAAGAGACCTCTTCATTGCCTCCATGACCACATTTGTCAGCGACGCTCATTTTTGTTAAAGAGTATTACATAAGAAAATGTGAAAATAGTATAAGTAAAGCAAAACAGAAGTAAAACAAGTGAGGAATATGGCCAAGAATGAAGACACAATTTAAATTTTGCATTGCCTACACAGATAACATAATCTCTTTTTTATTTTTTTAACTGAAAGATAGTTAATAAACTAGTTAAAAAAAAAGTATTTTACTGGCACAAGCACCTACTTGCTTTTAGTTTCCTGTGAAGGTTCACCCAGGAAGAGTGGGTGTTTCTCCCCTAGAGAAGGGTTCTTGAGTTGTGATAATTACTGCACTCACCTATGAATTTGGAGGCTCTATTAATCTCCAAGTATATTAAACCTCCATCTCCTGATTCCCAGGAAAATGCACTAGCCACAACAGCAGGTGTATGCTGAGCAGTCTTGCCTGCCATCTTGTAGGTGGCACACATGCAAGAAAAATGGAGCAAGATATTAGGGAAAGAGGCAAGAGGTTGTGGGCAATTTAGAGATTAAAGTCTTCAGTTGGGAAGGTGCAGAGTTTGGATTCTAGACAAGCTTCTAGAGAGAGGCATTTGTTTAGTATTTCAGCAGAAATGCAAAGAGTCACAGTGACAGGGTCAAAGTCAAGCATCTTATTTAGGTATTTGGTTGTTAAAATTGTACTGACTGTCATTTTATAAGATATGATAAAACCATATGATCGAAAAAGCATCTTATTTTGGGGTGATCATATTAATGTTTTTAGCATATTTTGTGTGTGTGTGTGTGTCAGTACATCTGTGGTTGAGCACTGAAACATTATCAGAGACATTGATTTCTGTTATTGTAGTGCCTTAGCCTACTATGTGTCAGAAAGTGGGGAAATTGTTTCAGTTCTTGGATATGAACTTAGTACTTCACATCTGGTTTTGAGAAACACAGTAGGAAAAGCAGTTAGAGTCATTAATTCACCCATCTGTGACCCGGTATCTTAACATAGGCAGGCAAATCAACTTACTTAGAAAATAGTCTCTGTTCATTGACTAGAGAAAGACAGGAGGTCTATAACTTCAAGTAACTGTATCACACTTAAATGCTTGTTAAGTGCAGTGAGTCCCAGCCAGTGTATTTAGGGCACTTTAAAACCTGCAGAATTTTGGCCTCAGGTAATGGAATATAATCTGCTCCATTTCTTATGCTATTTGAATACTTTAAAGTACCACAGTAAGTTGTAGGTGATCATTACAACCATGGCCTGGTAGCTGGGGTATATCTTATATTAATTATTACATAAAAACACATGAAATTTTATACTGTGTACCTCCCAGTTTCCTTTCTCTATCCGATGAAAGGTGGCAATTCCATGATCCAGGATGCAGCATATGAGTGGAATCTTAAGTCCTAGTTTTTTTCTTTCTGTATTTCAGCAGTATTAAATCCAAGTTCTGTCTTTGACTGGCCTTCAAATCTGATTCCTGGTATGTAGGCTTTCTTGACATAAATTTTCACTGAGAAAATGTGTTACTTATTTTGGGTATGTATGTTCAGTTCAAAATTTAATTTTCTTCTAAAATCAGTTGTTAACAATTAGTATCAGGTAATTGTATTTTAAGTCAATTCTTAAGACTGCTTCTTCTTTCATTATTCAACATGGACTAACTTCTCTGAACTTATTGATTTAGTGCTGATAAGCAACAGGCTTCAAAGTGACAAACAGAACTGAAGATATTTTATGCACAAAGGTTTATTTTTTATGTGAAACTAGTGCTGTTAATCTTGCATAAGTAACTTCCACAGCACACACCTTTGGAGTATAAATGCAGAATTCTGAACTAAAGAAAACAAATCCAAACAAGCGCAGTTAAAGCTGGGTTGTGGGAAACATCAGAGAAAACTTCTACTATTCCTGTAGAAATAACAGCATTAGATGAGTCATGAGATGATGCTTAGGAACAATAATGACAGTTCATGCATTACTGAAAATGCAACTTCTTTTTAACCTGTATTTAATAGCATACTGCTAAGGAGCTTTGGTGGGATTTGAAGTTCAGTTATTTCAGAACTAATAAACTTAGATTGTCAAATGAACATCAGGATCATAATGAAATCAACTTTGTGCTATTACTTTTCCTGTCTCTGTTATGCATTCAGGGGATACTTTTGGGAATGGCAAATAAGGGATGGAAATCAAGTTCAGCTATTTTTCTGGTGTTTCTCTGCATTTGTACTAGACTGATTACACTTCAGTGATTACTGCAACTGGCACAGGTTCGGGTTTTATCACCAGGATATTTAGCACGTCACTTGTCCCTGTGGTCATGGCAAATGCATCATGCAAAATGCCACTTTACTTTGTTGTATAATCCGGGGGGAGAAAGGTATGATTTTCATCTGCAAAGCTCTTAATAGCAGTTGAGTAAACTAAAAGAAATTGGTCATGAGAAAACAAGAAAAAGGCAGACTGAGAAAATGTAGTCTTACCATAGGAAACAATGGGGTGATTATACCATTCTATTAAAACTCACTGCAGCTCATTAAATAAGGAGTGGAAGGAGTTAGAAAAGGGGGTAGGGAAAACAGATATCCCTCTGGTGAGATTTTGAGGAAGGGGCTTGTCATCATGGTTATCTTCTTGCTTACCGTGTGAGAGTGTAGACTGAGGACCATGCAACTAAACTCATTCTCAAATGACTCACCGAAATAATCTAGTTCCTAACAGAAGATCCAGAATCCTGGAGTTAATGCCATTCTGATTTCTAGAATTTTAGTTGTTGACAGCTTTTTTAAAAAAGTGAAAACAAGAAATAAGGTTTTAGAGTTGCTTCTCAGAAAATGAGTTCATAAATCATCTCCTCTATGAGTCTTTAGGTTCAGCTATTGTAGTGCTGTACTCCCTAAGACGGGAATTGTTTGAAGCCAAATGTCAAGACACACACATATATTCCATGATCTTTAAAGCTGTTTCTAGAAAATGTTATGGTAGATTGCTATGAGAAAGGATAACTTTTGTCTAAATGAGCAAGGGTAAGAGTCAATCTGAAAAAAAAAAAGGAAAAACCTTATCCAGTGTAGTCCTTCGTCTTCGATTTTGTGTGGAAAAAGTGAGTTCCAAGCATCTATGGTTTCAGTCACCTTTTCTTTTTATTCTCCTATCGTTCCCAACCCTACTCCTTTACCTTTTCTCACACTTGCCCTGACTGGATCATTTCTCTCTGCAGTTCTATCTGCATAATCATCAAACTTGTTATTTTTTTTCAAACTTTTTTATCTTTAAATTTTATTCCCAGAGGCAAATATGATTATTCTGTTCTAAGATCATTTACTTTTGAGGTGCTTCAGTTTGAAAGCATTCCATTGTCAGGTCGTTCCCATATCTGATTATTCCAGTCCCCCACTGTTAAGCTTTCACACCACTTACAGTAGGTTACCTATCATTCCAGTTTTAATCCCTTTCATTCCCTTGTTTCTTTAACTTCATAATGTTCAAATCCCCTGTCTTTCCTTCTTGCTTTTTTTTTTTTTTTTTTTTTTTTTATCATTTCATTGTCCCATTTCATGATCTCTTTGCATTTACCTTGGAGGCTTGTTCTGTTCCACGGGACTGCTATGATCCAAGTCTCTTGTTCATTGTATAAGACTTGACATAGTGTATAAGAAAATAAACTCATGAAACACATCAATTAACAGGGATGTAACAAGCATTATTAAATAGGTGAGAAGCGTGTAATTGAGCAGATGAATGCGGTACCAATTGCAGTATTTCTGGGTATCCTTGTTCATCAAAAATGTTTCACCTAATCACATGATATTTTAATGCCTGTATAATTTAATTTCACACATTTTTATTCATAAATCTAACATAAGGATGATAATGGGCAAAGAGACTTTGTGACAACAATTGACTTTAATTTTTGTATGAAAAGAGGAACAGTTAGGAAATGGGATCTTAAAGGTTATAGCTTTTGTCTGAGTATATTCCCATTGAAAGAAGTTCTATTGTGAGAATATGCAGTGAAATAATTTTGGCTTTTTTACAGACCCATTTACCTGTGGACACAGGAATGGAAAATAAGCAATGGTGTTTCGATGAATAATATTTTACACCATTCCCACTAAAACAACTTTTCACTTGATTCTTTCCCTAAATATTTATATTCTCCTTTTTAAAATGTTATTTTACATTACTTTATTTTTCAGTCCATTTGTTCTCTTTTGCTCCTGTTCATCAATTTACTTACTTTCCAACACTGGTAGTCCAGTTCCTTATCATTTCGTCTCTAGCTTCTTAAAAGTTACATCTTACTTTTGATCAGAAGTTGTTATTTCTTTTTTACATTATTCCAGCCCCAGTTGTTGCACTTGTAGAGTACATTCCCAATGCTCTTAACAAAAAGATCACTCCAGAGATATAGTGCCTTCAGCTGAAAAGAGTCAGATCCCCATAGCATGGCTTGTAGGAGCTGGTAGGCTCCTGTGGGATTTCACAGAATCTTTTTGGAAGCTTTCTTGCTGAAAACTTTGTGGTACTGCTATCATGAATTTTCAGTCTATGGACAAGATATTTTGCTTTTCACATAAAAGGTGTGTATAAGAAATGTCAGCCTCTTAAGTGTTGTTGCAGATGTTAAAAATTTGTTTGATATTGCACAACTAAATCTTTCTGCAATGTGGTTGTGTAACTCCTAAAATTATTTCATAAGAAATTCCTGTCTTTGCACAATGCAAAAGCTGAGATAACAGTGCTGTTAAAGTGTATTTCTAGAACTGCACAGACAGTAACAAACTTTATCCACTACTGATGATAGCATCTGATTTTTAAGTAACTGTAATATTATAAGCCAAAATTTTTGAAAGTGGACTCTAATTACTATTTCCTAAATACAACTGTCCAATATGTCTTTAAACTTACTCATCACATAAAACATCAAATAAAAACATAGAATTATATCCAAATGATAACACTTATACCAGTAGTTTAAATTACGATCCATAAGTCCAAGCATTCCTTGAAAATATAAGATTATGCTGAGAAAGAATTATTTGACTATTGTTTAATCTTTAGAATTCATAGAAAACTCATCACTTTATGCATTTTAAAATACTAAAAATTCCAATTCAGGGTTGGGTTTTTTTAAGACTTTATAAAAAGACTTCATCTTGGGTGAAACCCCATGTGTGGGTCACAGTAAAGTTACTAAATCTCAAGATGGTTAGAGACATGATTATACCTGGTATACCCGTATGCAAAAGCAAAGTTACCAGTTTTCCGGCGAAGTGCAGTTGCATCTAACAAGAGCCTTCAATTTACATCAGTGCTGGGAATGAATATGTGTGGTACAACCGTGATGTAATTCTGTTAGGGTTATAACTGCAAGTGTTCTGGTGGTTTTCTCCAAATAAACAACAACATTGGAAGTGTATCTTAAATTAGGCTGAATGTATCCAGTAATCTCCCTCCTATACCAAGATTTTACCAAGTTCATTATTCCACTGTACCCATTAATAAGGATTTAATGATGTTGCAGAATCTTCCTAGGATTGTGACTGCTCCACTGATGCTTTTTGAAGACTTTCATAAGCTTCTGATTGAGATGGATACAGGGATATGTTTATTTGATGCAGTATTATGCTATCGTAGTAGTAGTCAGGGTAATTAGGGAGTTCCCACAAAATTGATTTTTATTTCTCTTCATGTTTTCCCTCTTTTTCTTCATTCCTTGCAAATTTGGCATTATCAGACTTCATTGCTGTAAAAACGACCTGAGCTTTTATCTCTTTGTGTTCTAAGAATGCAGGAGTTAAGAGTCATGTTGTGGGCAGCCATGTATTTCCTCTCCTAAAATAGTCCATCTCAAATTTGAAAGACACTGTGAAACTTCATTCCTTTGATGATTTTAAGCCACATTCCAATTTCCAGACTAAATATATTCCAATTTAGTTTCACTGATATGTGTTTTAGTTTACAGAGTCTTTTTTACTCTTCTTCATGTTTCTCAAATGTATTCTAGAGAGCACACTGTGAGCTTTGAATCTTTATTTTGTAGACCAAACACACTGTTTCTGATAGAGCAGACTGTCCATTTTCCTCATGTGTTTTTTTCCTCATTTTCCTCATTATAGCCATTCCATAAAAAACTCAGTTTGGATTTAGTTATGTGGGTGGGTATTAACAGGTTTTTAATCTGAAGAGTTCCAGATGTGCTTGTATCTAATGTGTTTCTTCTTTGTCTCTGTTCCTGTGGGGGAAAAAGCTTATTTCAGCTATATTCAGCTAAACAGTTACAGTTTATTTTAATATACACTATTATGCATGGATTTGGGGTCCTGTTGTGGAAAGTGCTTGTACAAAGGCAAAACAAAAATTCTTGTCAAATCCCTGCCCCAAACTCTTGCAGTCTTTAGGTAGTAATTGAATTACTTGTGTTTTGAAAAGGACTTTCAGATGCAGTTTGAATAGAAGGTGTATGTTACTTCTGTCCCCCTGTAGAATAGCATCACTTCATTTAGAGAAGGGTTTGACACAACACCAGTTTCCATTAACTGCTCTGTAGGTACATAAAACCAAAGGCAAATAAACCATGCCTGGTGGCAATGACATACCATGAGATGAGCACCCATCAAGTAGTGTTTCTATGCATGCCGTTTAATTCATAGCATTACAAGAGAAATAAAAATATGTTTGTGTCTATCTGAAGCTACTGGAAATACAGTTTAAATGCTATATGTTTTTATTTTGTAGCTAGATATATACAGATATATTAATGACAATTATATTGGACTGAATATATTTCATTCAGCAAGAATACGCTGCCCTGAGAAGCTGAAGTCTGTGTTAAGCACAGGCCAAAGTATGTGGCTAAGAGGCAGGATATGTTAATCTAAGCTCTGTGATATCTCAGATATTTCATAATCAGCTCCGTCTGCAGGCAGACTGTATTTGTGTATTCTTGCAGAAATGATATAGATATAGCATATTCATCCAACATGTTGCTCTTCACATCTAAATGGTAAATCTCCAATAGTCTAAAAATGGGAGGCATTATTAATATTCATATGATAAAAGTGGGGTGAAATGTTCTGAAAAAAGAATGACTGGATGTACTGTCTTTCTTAGTAGTAGAAGCTGGTGACGAATGTGTGCTGACGAAGGTATGTGGTTGTTGAGAGTGTGTTTAACCAGAATGTCGTACATAAAAGTAACCTCTGTCTTCCATGCAGTTCTTCTGATTGGTCTTTTCTGAAGACTGGGGAGAGACTAAAAATACTAGGTTTTTTGAGAAGAGAGGGATTAGGTGGGAAATGATGACAGCCTTTAGAACACAGTGCAGAGAAGATGGGAAAGAATTTGTCCATTGGGAATGAAACAAGAAATAATTGATTGGTATTTGGGCAAGAACAGTTAGGATAGATACCAGAAAAAAAATCCCTACTTTTTTGACTTCAGGATAATAAAGTATTGATGTATGTACTGCACAGAAAGTCTTTGGAAACACTGATACTGGAAGCTTTTAAGAACAAATTAAAGTGGCCAAAAGTGATTTAAGTATAAAAGATCCTACTATGGGATAGGGAAAGGAAATGAAGAGACTTCATGATCTCTTGAAATCCCTTCTAACCCTATTTCTTTTTATTGGTATCATAAATCTTGAAAAAGGAAGTGCTTTTTCATGTATGCCATGGTTTACGAAGATATCTGAATTGTCCATATCCATTTATTTTGTATTTTGGAACAGCTATCATTGATAAATACTTATAAATACTCTTATTTTTAAGATCAGATTGAAAGTTGTCCTCAGAGAGAAGTACATAGCGAGCATAAAATTCAGCTGATATGAGAAATGTCAGCAAGGGTAGTGCAGAAAGCCTTAACAAGTCAGTTTGACCCAATTGTCTATGTTGAGTGTGATGTGTGGTTCTACTTGTCAAATGTAAATCAGCTATTCAGCAAAAAAAACACAACCGAAAGCTGGCCTTTCTCCAGGCTGGTTCTGGCAGACCAAGCTAGTTCCTCTAGGCCAGCAGTCTTGGGAATCCAGATGGGTTCCAGCTGACTGGAAACTGGTGAACATTGTCCCACTTTCCAAGAAAGGCAAGAAGGAGGACCCTGGAAACTACAGGCCTGTTGGTCTCCATTCAATGTCTGGCAAAATCATGGAAGACCTTATTCTGGGAAGTACTGAGAAAATAAAAGAGGACAACACAGTCATTGGTCACAGCCAGTGGAGCTTCATGAGTGGGAAGTTCAGGTTGTCAGACCTGATTCCTTCTATGACAAGATAACCCACCTATCTAGGTGATCTAGGAAGGCCAGTAGATGTGATCTTTTTGTTCTTCAGTAAAGTTTCTAATATTGTCTCTCACAGGATCCTTCTGGACAAAATGTCCAGCACTCAGCTGGATAAATAGGTTACATGAGGGTTATATGATGGGCTCATGGGTCAGGCACAGAGGGTTACAGTGAATGAATGGGGTGACATGAGGCTGGTGACCTGTCACTGGTGGAGTTCTACAGGGCTCCGTACTCAGCCCTGTGCTCTTCAACATCATCATGAATGACATGGATACAGGACTGGAAGGGATGCTAAATGAGTTTGCCAATGACACTAAACTTGGAGGAGCTGTCAGCGCCCTTGAGGGAGTTATCCTATTCTATTTTCTAATCAGCTCTGTGTTTCCCAAGAGTTTTGTTAATGCAAAAGTTTTAAACAGAAACAGAAAAACAATTTTATATAGCTTGTATTTATATTAAAATGTACAAACCCTACATATATCACAGTCCAAGGTCTCCCTCAGTTTTTCCTGGATCATTAAATAGCTTTCCAGATTTTGCATAGAGAATATTTATCAGCTCTAACCCACAAACAACACTGAGATACTTAATTGTTGCTGCTATGTTTCTGTGTAACTAATACCATTTTTAAACCTTCCCAACCATTAGATACTACAGAGCATGCCAGATCCACAGCCTCTCACCTTGAACTTTGTTTCTGGGCTTGCTATTTTTTGTGGTTCTTCAATAACCCCAAAAATATTCACACTGAAATCTCTAGTACTTTGTCGTTTTGCTTTGAAATTTTGCCTTAAAAACTTCTGTGCTCTTTCTCCCTAATACTGTTCTTTGTTTAGTATGTTAACTTTAGACGTTTGAACTCGATGCAGTTGATGGGTTGAAAGACTTTAGAGGCCTGTGCCCTAAGCTAATTTCTAGTCAAGTTTCTACTTTCTTGTGGTTCTATCACAGAGAAAATACATTTATTTAGACACCAAAGGGAGCAAGCAAATGTCAAGGATGGGAATTTTAGTAAGAGTTGCTAGAATCAGAAAATCTATGTAAATGTCATCTTCTTAATCAGAACTTGATTCTTAAAAATTTTGATCCTGTAAGAAGGGCTAATTGTAGGTTAGCTTTAAGCCTCATTTGATATTTAAAGAAACTGTATTTTTTATATGCCAGTTTTTCAGAAAGATAATGTCTCTATGTTCAAAATTTTATATATTAGTGCAAATAGGGTATCTGTATTTATAGTCTTTGTGTTTTCTTGCCAAGTCTAAAAATAAATTTAAAATAATAATAAAAATAATGAAAATAGCAATAATAATAATAATAAAATAAAACCCCAAACAACAGACAAGACCTGCTCAATTTAATGAGAAGTTTCGTAATATAAAACCCCCTCTGTATATTTTCACTGCCCATTTTTAATCAATGAAATATTTTATTTGTTTTTTTGATGGTTGGGGGTGGGTTTTTATTATAATTTTCTACATTTTTTCCACACAGACACCTTACTATAAAGCTTAAATTCATCAAAAACTTGATTTTGTATATTTTCCTTTTAATTTTGGTATGCCACCAATGGCCAATTTCAAACTTTCCTTTGAAGAGAAACTCTCTGTTTTAACTGTCCCTAGTTTGAAGAGAACCAGTTGATATTTGTGTCTGCTTGGGCAACCCCAAACTGATAGGGCAGGAAGCACCAAGCACCAACTCCAGCCTCCTCAGGATCAAATGTATTTTTGTATTTTGTAGATAAGCAGATAAGTCATCCCTGAGTTGGGAAGTGCATATGCTATAGAAAGGAAAAATGAGAGGTTTGCTCCTAGTTTCCATGAATTAATGGCTAGCTGGATTCTGCAGTGTGAAGTTCAATATGTGTTAATGATTAATGTAGATTAACGATAGATGGCATCTCGGAATTATTGAATACTTAGTATTTTCAATAGGATTTAAATATATAATAATTTTGAAAATCGGAACTCATTAACCGTGTAACATACTAAGAATTCTAAAAACTTATTTTTTGCAGTAGCTTTCTGCCTTTTTATTTCTATAATAAATTGTGTGGTAACTGTTGGGATAAAATTATTATAAATCTGCCATATTAAATTGGGTGACCCATAAATATGAGTAAGGCAAAGGAGAACATTTCCTTTTTTCCTATACTTTCCATGTTTCCATATTTTTAGTATCTCACTAGTACTCATATCTCCAAGCCTCTACTCTTGTCTTGACTTCAGAGGAAGCTGAATTAAATCAATTCAAAGTTTCCTACCACAGGTATGTTTCCCATGCCATAGGTCACTTCTGTTGTTCTTTCCTGGATTCTTTTGGGATGAGTGAGTAATATATAAAGGGTAGTCAAGTACATTGAATATAGAAGTTGGAGTGAGGGCCTAGTTACAAATAGATGAACATGTTTTATATAATTGTCATTGTCATTATTCTCTCCTAGTCTAACGTTTTGACTCCTCAAGCAGAAGCACCATTGAAGGATTCATAATGCATTTCCCAAGTGGTTATAGTGGACGTATATGGGTAGTTTATTTTCTTTCTTTTACTTGCCAGCAGTAAATTGATTTTGCCATGAATTGTCAGCTTTGGGTTTTTTTCTCAGTTAACTTCACATATAACTAATCTATATATATCGTGTTATCTCTGTTTATATCTTCAGGGCTATTCATAATTATATTCAAAATAGAAATCAAATGTAGGATCTTATAAACTTCTTGCTGTTAACCTACCTCTATGTTGTGATACAGTCTTTTATTCTTCATCTAATTACTGACTAATCTTTGTGTCTACTTCTAGTATGAGGTAGAATTTTGGAAGGTTCTCACAGAAATTTGCAAATTTCTCATCTGCTCTCCTTGTTTACTGCAGCATTATTCTTAGAACATTCATAGAGCAAGTAAAATTACTGGTATTACATATACTTGCTATTCCACCTCATTAATCTGCTAGAAAAATATGTGGCTCACCTTTGTTTGTTCCCCTTGTCCCCAAGAGTTCTGTCAGATGCATTACGTATTTTATTTACATCTTCAGTGAATAAACTTCAGAAGCAAAATCATGGCCCTGATGATGTCAAGGGGAATTTTGCCGTTGACTTAAATGAGATCTGGAGTTCATCCAAGGAAACTTTGTCTTCGTGTCTTTGGCTTTCCCTCATTTCTTATTCTGCCTTCAGTTACACTGAATCATTGCTAATCTCCATCTGATATTTCTTGTAACTTCTTACAGTCCCATTTCTCAATTTCAGTTTCTCAAAATATTTTAATCTCTGTTTTCCCTTTTTTTTTTTTTCTTTTTTTCTAAATAAGACATGGCACTTTCCCAGGTCTGAAATGTTTTTATTGGGTCTTTGAAACTTTTTGCACTCTTACTAGTCTATAACATTAGCAAAAATCACACCTGTTGAAATCCAGACCAGTTTTATCCATGCAAATAGAAGCAGGAAACATTTTCTCCGTTTTGTCAGGACTAATTGGATATGCCCTGTTAACGAATAAATGGGTTTTTTTTAAAAGGCTTGGGTTTAATTTTCCTTCTAATATAAGTGTAATGTCTTAATATTTTTTGCTGTCTGTATTCCCCTAAAACCCGAACAGTATAGTTAAATTACCCCTTTTTTTTTTTCATTTTTCTTCATTAAAAAGCCCTCTTAGTACTTCATTTCCAGACACCCTATATAGCTGTATGCCACCCTATGTGGCTGTACATATTCACATAAATAAACAGTTCACTTCTACATAGAAAAAATAATAAACTCTTTATAATAGTGTAAAATTGTAGAAAGACAGAGTAAAAATAAGATAACATGAAAATACTATAGGATTTGTCTCCATTTGTCTAGCAAAACATAAATATAAAAATTATATATCTGAAATAGTGGAATGGAAAAGAAAGATGTCCTTTCAAAATTGCTGTGGGATATGCTACAGATCTATAGCTACGCTGACAAGATGTAATATAGCTCTTCCTGAGGAAATACTAGTTCACCTCTATTAGGTAGAAAAGACAGCAATAGAAGTTGTACATAGCATATTTCAACAGGTTAAACTTGGAAAATTCTTTATGTAAAGAAGTCTTTAGAAAGCAAAAATGCTTCAGATAGAAATAAATATTTTAAACATTTTTCACATATGAAAATATAAAAACATACACAAATAATTAGCTTGTCCACAGTATTATTTGAGCTTAGTAGCTTACCTTGTTGCCTTGGATACAAATATTTTCAAACTTCTGCAGTTTGAAGAATTCTGTGGCTGTGGATCTTCTCCCAGCGTTTACTGGAATACTTTGGGTAGCTAAAGAGAAATTGCACTTCTAGTTCAGACTGCCCACTACATAAAAGAATTGACAGCACCTTGGTAATAAGCAAAAACATCAATAAAAAATGCAGGTGTCTGATGTTAAAAGTTACATGTAAAGTTCTGTAAAAGATACTGTGCTACACAAAGATAGTGGTCTGGTTTTTGTTCAGTGTTTTTTCTTTTCATACACAGAAGCGCAGTAATTGTGATGAAGTAAAGATAGTGAATAGGTAGTACAGTTGGAGGAATATCTGCAGACAAGCCAACTCGTATTGAAGATGTAATGTTTGTGGGCTTAAGGCTGTCTACAGAATTGTGAGGAAGAATGGATCAAATGGAACATCAGTTGGTTTGTGAAATAGTTAAAGTTCGTTGAGAGCTACCTAATTAATTTATTAATTTTTTTTTTTTTTTTTTTTTTTTTTTTTTTTTTTTTTTTTTAACTCTTAGGAGTCTTTATTTGCTTAATAAGCAAACATAAAAGAAAATCAATGTAGGTTACCATGACACATATGGCTTAGAAATTTTTCAGTCCCAAAGTTTCCCTGAGAAAACTTTCTTCATCTAAGTTTTAGAAAATGCATCATCTTTGTACACTTTTATATGAAGTCACTAGGAAAGCTAGTGAATCAATAGTATCAAAATTAAAGTCTCATACAAAATAAGCTTGGGAGGGACTTCAAGACATGATGTAATTTATTGCTCTTTGTGCCATTGAATACCAAAGTAAAAAACTCCCTAGTGTTACTAGGTGCCTAGGTCGCCATAGCAATACAAAATACTTTCAGCTGCAACCCAGCAAAAAGATTATCCTTTCATGATTTTAGACTGATTATTGCAACCCCTGAGTGGAATAGAAAGGCACCAAAATAGCTTAAAATAATTACATGACTTGTTGCAAATCATATTCTTGGTTACAAAGCTCACAGTAAGCACACTGACCTAGGCAGCTTCTCTCTCTCAATATCTACCACCACTTTAATACAAAAGCAAAGTATTTTCCTTGACAGTCATTGTATTGATTTAACTGCCTGAGAGACTCAGTCTCTCTGTCATGATGTCCCACAGCACTTTTTCTTAAATGATTTTAACAGAACATTAAAGATTTTTGATGGATATGGGCAACAATGTTTAGAGGACCCAGATCTGAACTGTGGAGTTTGTTCACTAGGAATCCTGGAGGGGTTGAATCCTGGAATTTTCCTGGCAGCTTTCAGAATTAATCACTGAACTTCTTGTATCTTTTTTTCCATATATACAAATGAGAAATGAACTAATGAACTAGTTGTTTTTTGGGGTTTTTTTCCTTCTATAGAATTATATTAAAGATATGCAGGGAAATTTTAATTGTTTGATTTTTAAATCTCTTGTTTGGAAAAAGGAAAGGATTACTGTAGTAACACAATGCTGGTGGTTATAAAAGGCATTGTCTGCCTTCATATGTTTTCCAAAGAAAATTTTAGTATTTTATTCAAAGCTTGGTATGAACGCTATTTTACTAAACAAATCTAAAACTTGTTGTAATTATTTATATTTTCTTATCCTGAGTTCTCATTGCTGTTTTGCTTTATTCGGTATCCTCTTATGTTAAAGTTGATGTGAAGTGCATCCACTGTAGAAAATGTGCTATTCATAATTGAGAATATTGTATCAAGTGTGTTTTCTCCTTGTTGAGACCAGCTCAACTCAGTTTAATTAAGAAATCATGTACTTGCTTATATGATCTGGTTGTTTTCTTGTCAGCAACAGAACATGTTCTAGTGTTTAGAAGTTGAATGTAACACTTGTTTTGTTACTGTTGTCTAGATTTAAGCATTTAAGATTTTAGATTTTAATATTTAAGATTTAAGATTTTAGTAACTATCATATTAAATACATTTTCCCAAGGCAGGATCAGGCTTTTTTTCTGCAAAATTCAGAAGTCAAATTCACCTTGTATCAGATGAGTTATTGCAGGCTTTGAGAATTTGGCTTTATCTCTAACTATTTGGAAGTTATTTTACACATTCCTGCCTAGTAGACATTTATCCCTCAGCTGCCTGTCCCGTTATCTTTTTTTTTTCCTCTGAAACCACAAAGCTCTTCTACAAAAGCCTACAGTCTTCATAAGGCCTTTGTAAGTGTCCAGTAACTGTTACTTGTTTCCTGGCAGTTATTCCAGTTGAGTGTTATAAATGGTGATTTCTTTAAGGATACAGTATGCAGTTGTAGTTTGCCCATTAGTTGCAAGGAGTGAGAGAAAAATCTTCACGTAAAGCATGAAAAAGAGCTGATGTTTGAGGCAGACACAGAGAACTTCATGTTCTGCAATCTTTGAGCAAAGAAAAAGCAATGTATTGAGATGAGCAGGCAGATCTGCAAGATATTAGAATCCTTCTTTTATATTAAAAACATCTCTCACAGAGAGTATTATTTTGAAAGTGCTGGGGTACAGGAAAAGTTTTATTTATAATTGTAGATCCATCAATTATAAAGAAGGTAATCCATGGAAAAGAGGATATGAGGATGTTCATTTGTTTATATCTTTACCAAAAAAGTTCTTTGAAAAAATTTAGCATAGCCGTGTTTTGTTTTTGCTGCTGCTGCATTCATCTCATTGCTTTCTGTTTGTGACGTTGAATTGTCACCCTGAGCTCAGGTAGAGGTGTATTTTGTTAGTACTTATTCAAAGGAGACAGGCATTTTGATGAGGACATTTGGAAATGGTGTCATAGTTGTACTTGCTAAGAGATGTCTCCATCGTCCTTTTGTTATCCCTAAGAGTTAGCAGGGGCTTAACATACTGTCTCACAGATGCGTGTCTAACTCCAAGGAGGATTTGGGAAAGACCCAAAAAGATGGGGACTCTAAGACTCCCCTAGAAACCTGGTTCATTGCCTCACTGTCTGTACGAATTTTTAACTCCAGGATCTGACCAGTTGCTCTTTCTTTAAGAACATTCATTTTTCAGCCTTTCATCATGTAACAGGTTTTTTTCCTAATCCTCTACGAGGTTTTTCTCAAGTTGTTGACATCTGTGTATGATGTTCTTCATTCTATCTTCATTGTCATTAATAAAAAGTATTGACTGGTTTGGAACAAGATTGGTTCATCAAGAAACGATGCTAAACTTTCCTAAATCATATATTCCAATTATATAGTAGATCAGAAAGTTTTGATTGCAAATCCGAAATCACTAAGATATGACATGTTTTAGTATTTGAGTAGTGTATCTATTAAAAAAGAAATCATGGAATACAGAAATATTTATTCAGAAAATTTATGTTTAAATATTCAGTACTTCACATGGGAATTTTTTCTTAGCACAGTCCTCCTATCCTACAACAAAATAATAGTGCAAAATTTTGCAAATAATCACATTTAAATATATTTCTATCTGTGTATACACAAATCTTCAAATCTTCTTTTGCTTATGGAAAAGAAAAAAAGCTTTTTGGTTTTCATACACATATTGTATAGTTGCTTCCTCAGAACATATATAAAATACTATAAATTTAAGATCCTTCACATCTCTAACCAACATGCCTGAACTTTGCCTTTCAACCTTTGATTTTGAAAAACAAACTTTGGAGTTAAGGGAATGTTAGTTTCAAGAGCCAATATGTTATTCCTTGTACTTACACTTCCAGAAAAAAGATGATTGTATGGCAGCGTTTTCTAAAATTTAAGAAGCTTTCTTAAGCTTCAGGCAGAACAGCCTATGAAATTTGTTTTTGTGTGGACAACTGAACTGCTTGATTTTTAGTCTTGATTTACTGTTAATCTGTAAGAAAGTATAGTTGAAACAAAATGAAAATTTTGTATGGTGATTCATCCTTTAAGATAGTAACCCTTCCACAGATTAGTCATCTAAATAATCTTTGAACTGTCCTTGCAAAAATATGGTCCTCAATACTAAAAAATTACAAGAGGAACTAATATCTTAATGTGTATTGCATTTTTTGTGGCTGTTTCTTGTTATCCTCTCTGTTTACACAGTGGCTGCACTCCAACCACTGAAGTGCAATAAAAGTAACCTGGACACCACCCTTAAAGGAATTGAACTCATTTGGGGAAAAAGTTCTGTAGTCAGAATTTCTTAAGCATGGTAACAAAAGCATGGCAATGAATCACAGAATGGTTTGGAATGGAAGGGACATATAAAGATCATCTACTCCACCCTTCCTTCCATGAGCAGGGATATCCTTCATTAAATTGATGAAAGCCCCATCCAACCTGATTTTGAAAACTTTCTTCCATAAGCATACTCAGCTTCTCTGGGCAATCTGTTTCAGTGTCTCACCATCCTCATGTAAAATACTTTTTCCTTTGTCTGATGTAAACCTACCCTCCTCAAGTTTACAAGTGTTTCCCCTTTTTCTGTCACTACAGGTATTTGGTAGAAAGTCCACATCTTTCTTATACACCCCCTTAAGTATTGAAAGGTCTCCCTGAAGCCTTCTCCTCTCCAGGCTGAAAAAACCCCAACTCTCTCAACCTTCCTTCATAGGAGAGGTGTTCCACTCCTCTGACTATTTTTGTGGCCCTTCCCTGGCCCTGCTCTAACAGGTCCATGTCTGTCTGTACTGGGGTCCCCAGAGCGGAATGCAAACTCCAGGTAGGACCTCACGAGAGCAGAGTACAGAGCGGGGTGGGGAGGCGAATCACTTCTCTAACCTGCATAGCATGCTTCTTTTTATGCAGCCCAGGACACAATTGGGTTTCTGGGTGGCAGGTGCACATTTTCCAGCTCATGTTCATTTAATCATCCACCACTATCCCCGGGTCCTTCTATTCAGGGCTGCCCTCAAATCCTTTATCGTCCAATCTGTTTTATGTTGGGGATTGCTCTGACCCAGCTGCAGGATCTCATGCTTGGTTTTACTGAACTTCCTAAGGTTCATGTGGGCCCACTCCTCAACCCATCAAGGTGCCCCTGGACAGCATCCTTTCTCTCCACCAAATCAGCCACCTCTCAGCCTGATGTTACTGTCAAACTTGCTGTGCACTCAACAGATCCCACTGTGAAGATACTAAATAGTTTTGGTTCCAGTACGGACAATTAAAAAAAAAAAAACAACAATGAAGTAAAATGGTAGGTATAATGGTGCACAAAATGCAATTTCTTGGGAGCAACAAATGCAACAGAATATTGTGATAACAGTGTTACAGCATCTGGAGAAAATTATTATGGCAATATACCATGATTAAAAATCACTGAAGACTTGCAGCAAAAACTTAATCAGTTACAATTCTGAAGAAAATATCTGAAATTTGAAGCTTAATGGAGTTCAGAAGTTCTCTTCAACACTTACAAATATATGAGAAAAGATACTAAACAAAAAACAAACCTCATGAAAGGACCTTAAATCTCAAGGCAGACAATTACTTGTATTGCTTTGTATTGTAAAAAAATTATTTTTCTTCCTCTTTCAGAAGGCACTGTTCAAATATTTTGTAGTGATAAAAGTAATTTCTAAATGACCCCACATTCCACTGCAACGTAGCTACCACACAAATAAGAACAAATATAGTTAAATTTAAATGGAGAGTGAAGCACCTTGTTGTTTTCAAATTCAGTAAGTTCTACACCATAGTAGGTACTGCATGCCCTCAGATCACACTGTGGTGTTTTCAAACCTCAGGTGTCTGCTGGAAATACAAGAGAGACATTGGAGATTAGGTTAAATTTCTTTTTTTAATCATTACAACAGGGTTAACTTTGCAAGGAGATCCAGGCAGTATGTCTTGGGGCTTATTATTTTATCAATTGCCATGTAGTGGCACATTGGATACAAACCCAGATAGTAATCCAGTAGTCATTGGATAGTGCACTTTATATTGTATACTAGCTATAAAGAAGTCATGTCTTGGATATGATTGCTAAATATTTGTTTAGTGTATTTTGTATACTCTGTTCATGAAGTACAATCTACATATACAATGAGACTAGTCATGTTGTCGTATTTTCTTTTGTAAATTAAGATCTTTACTTCATTTATCTCTTTCAACAAAAACAAAAATAAACCCCCCTTTGTTTTTGTATCTTATTTGTAAGGAGGTTTTTTGGGTTGGTTGGTTTTAGTTTAATTAAAGCTGTTCTGCTTTAGTTCAATGTAAATTGCAAGGAATACTTAGAAAAAAACAGCACAGGAATAAAGGTGCTGATAAGATATTGAATAGAATAGTTATGTTTTGTCCGAAATTTAAAGATAGCTGGTCCATACTTTGCCTGCCTAAGTAAAAATCACATGCACTTAGCACATCCTGTAGATATCACTTGCAGAATTTGATCCAGATGGGTTCA